>PVKM010002177.1:0-67584 GCA_004027735.1 Carollia perspicillata | reverse complement strand
GCAGGGCTCATCCAAAACCAGTAACAGTGATTAGCTGAGGGGAAGAGGCACAGGGACAGGACTGAGGTGATCAAAGGAGACTTTAGACTTAACTGTAATGTTTGACATTTTTATACAAAAAAATACTCATGTTATTACGGTATTTGAAAAATCAACTTAAAAGAGAGGAAAAAGCAACAGAAGGTTTGGCTTCCAAAACTACCATCTAATTGGAGAATTAGTCAATCTAATTCAGTTTCGAAAGTAAAACATTTATTTGAAAAGACCTATCATCACATTTATAAGTAACAGACCAAGCAGTAAACATTAAATGCAGAACAAAATGAGCACCACAATGCTAAGAGTCAAAGCAAAATATGCAAATTATGAGAAAAATTTCCCAAATACGTGAGCTTTGAAGTGGCAATAAACCCACACCTACAGGCTCACCCACCCATACTACCCTACGGAACTCTGTGATGTCCTCTCTCCCCCTAGTATACCATTCCTTCCACAAGTGCTGAGTAAACAAAAGGGACTACATTAAAAAAATAAAAACATCCATTCATTCAATAAACATTTATTTATAAATGGATAAAATCATTTACAAAATACTATAATGAAAAATAGCCCTGGCTGGTGCAGTGTAGTGGATTGCATGCCAACCTGTGAATCAGAGGATCACTGGTTCCATTCCCAGTCAGGGCACATGCCTGGGCTGCAGGCCAGTTCCCCAGTGGAGGGCACATGAGAGGCAACCACACATGGATGTTTCTCTCCTCCTCTTTCTCCCTCCCTCCTCTCCTGTCTAAAAATAAATAAATAAAATCTTAAAAATATATATACTTAACCCTGTGGAGGTCACAGCTGAGAAATACAAGCTCTCTCTTAAACAACATTGTTACGTATATCAGTGCAGAGGTTCAAGGTCATGACTAGCTGTTCATTTGTGCATGACTAATGTTAAATCACAACCTTTAAGACATCAGTTTGGCTAACACACGTGTTTTGTAAGGGTGTGTGATATTCCATAGTAAATTGTATCTGAGAGATACTGCAAACTCTGAAGTCGGTGTTGGTGTTACATGCTATGCATCAAAATAATGTTAAAGACATTTTTTGTTGTATTTTTTAGCAATAGCCATCTTTCCATCACTTGAAAAGAAAACTTTTTATTCATGTTCTTATATTTCTTTATTTAATAATTTCTAGACTGTACGTGAAATAAGTTAAAAATCATGTATTTTATTATATAATATAATAAATGCAGGTTTGCAGTGATTTTTTCTGCCACATTTCAGCACATACTAGTAATGTATGTATCTCTCAGATACGCATGACCTATGCTGTAACATTTTAGACTGTGAACTCTGCAGGGCTAACATCTAAATGTCTTATAGAGGGATTAAATGTAAAGTATATATAAGGCAGCGTATACGTCGCATAAGGAAAGTGAAACTAAAGCACTAATGGGAGATCGGGAGAAGTGAGTCTCTCCAGTTGGTGAGCTATAGGAAGGCTTTATCACACAGGGAGTGGTTGGAATAGACCAGCAATTTTCAGCACAATGGTGTGTCCCAAGAATTTGTAAAACATACAATACCTGACTATCTAGTCATGGGCATTGACAGTCTTTCCCTTAGATTCTCAAATAAGAAAAAATGACAACAACTAACATAACAATAACTGTCTGGTATGAATGAATCAAAATTATACCTGTTTTTCTTTTTGTCAGATCAGCAAACATGTTTTTTGGTGTGCCACAGGGTTATAGTAATTAGTTTATGTATACCATGAGATGAAAAAGATTGAAAATCACCAGAAGAGACCACACAAGATGGTAATATTTTAAATACAAGGAGATAGAAAAAAGGAATTCTAAATACAAGGAACTTGAGCATAGAAATATAGAGCTTGACTATTGAGTCTAACAGCCTAAACATTAAGAGCTAAAATTATAGTCATAAAAACACTTAAGGGAGCCCACTGGTGTGGCTCAGTGCATAGACTGCTGGTCTGTGAACCTAAGGGTGCTGGTTCAATTCCTGGTCAGGGTACATACCTGGGTTGCAGGCCAGGTCCCCAGTAGTGGGCATGCTAGAGGCAACCACACATTGATGTTTTTCTCTCCCTCTCTTTCTCCCTCCCTTCTCCTCTCTCTAAAAATAAATAAATAAAATCTTAAAAAATACTTAAGGTTCCCTAGCCAGTGTGTTTCAGTTGGTCAGAGCATCGTCCCATTCCTGAAAGGTTGCAGGTTCGATCCAGTCAGGGCATATACATAGGTTGCGGATCTGATCCTCGGTTGGGGTGTGTACATAGGAGGCAGCCAATCAATGTTTTTCTCTCACATCAGTGTTTCTCTTTTTCCCTCCCTCTGTCTCCAGAAGCAATGAAAAAATATCCTCAGGTGAGGATTAAAAAAACCCACATAGGGGTAAAGCTTCATGATATTGGATTTGGCAATTTCTTGGAAATAACAACAAAAGTACAGACAACAAAAGAAAAACAGATAAATTGGACTACATCAAAATCAAAACTTTTATGTACCTAAGGACAGAATAAAAACCCACAGAATGGGAGAAAATATTTGCAATTCGTGTATGTGATAAGCAATTTATAGTCTGAACGTGTAAAAAACTCTTAAAACTCAAAAACACTGCCCTGGCTGGTATGGCTCAATGGATTGAGTGCTGGCCTGTGAACTGAAAGGCTTCTGGCTCGATCCCAGTCAGGGGACGTGCCTGAGTTGTGGGCGTGCGAGAGACAACCGTTAGATATATCTCTCGCACATAGATGTTTCTCTCCCTCTCTTTCTCCCTCCCTTCCCCTTTCTAAAGTAATTACGATCTTTAAAAAAATAAAAATAAGCCCTGGCTGGTGCAGCTCAGTGGATTGAGTGCCGGCTGTGAATCAAAGGGTCGCCAGTTTGATTCCCAGTCCCCATTACGAGGTTCCTAGTAGGGGGTATACTAGGTCCCCATTACGAGGTGCACGAGAGGCAACCACACATTGATGTTTCTCTCCCTCCCTTTCTCCTTCTCTTTCCCTCTCTCTAAAAATGAATAAATAAAATCTTAAAAAATAAAAATAAAAAACTCAAAAATACCAAATAACCCAATTAGTAAAGGGGCAAAAGCTCTGAAAAGACATTTCTCAAAAGAAAATAAATTGCTGAAAAGCACATGAAAAGCTGTTCATCATCACTAATGTCAAAAAAAGGATGTCTAGCTTAAAAACAAGTTTGTAAGAGTTTATTTGAACCAGTCTGAGGACAATTGCTAGGAAGCAAAATCTCAACAGATTGAAAACATGCTCCAGAGATTGATAGTTTTGCATCTTAATTTATACATTAGAATCAAATGAGGAGACAGAGTATTACAAGAAATCCACTGGTGGTAGATTAAGGAGGAGGAAGAAAGCAAAGTAGAGAAACCTCTGGAACTGGATAAAAAGTAAACCAGTTGGTTGGACATTGTTCTACAAAGTAAAAGGTTGCTGGTTCACTTCCCAGTCAAGGTGAGTACCAGAGGCAACCATTCAATGCTTCTTTCCCTCTCTTTCTCCCTTCCTTTCCCTCTCTCTAAAAATAAAGAAAATCTTTAAAAAAATTTTTTTAAGTGAAAAGACATACTTCTTTTACATTTGTGGGCACAGGATAAATGATAATTAATATTTACAGCACAGAGAGATGGTATTCAGGGAACAAGATAACAATGAGAGGTTCTGTGGTTTCCTGCTCTGGTGCGGTGTATGTGCTCTGAGGGGTCTGGAAAAGACAACTATTCTGACATTTCAAAGTATGTTATCTTAGATGAAAAATGACAATAGATTGGCTCACTTAGTAAAGACTGACCTTTGTCAAGGAAGCACTAAGGCTAGGACATGACTACCCACCATGACTTGCTTTCACAATTAGAAATTTTTATGTTCAGGCCATGCTATATGTTGAAAACTTTCAGTCCCTGAGTTTGCAGGGCCCTCCATGCAGGCATCACCTGAGTTTGTGAGGTTTAGCATGTGGCTCCCTTTTCATCCATGCCAATCATTAGGAAAATGCAAAATACAACCAGGACATAACTCTTCACATCCATTACGATGGCTGTTATAAAAAACCCAGAAAATAACAAGTGTTGGTGAGATGTGAAAAACTGGAGCATTCATTCACCGATAGTAGGAATGTAAATAGCACAGATGTCATGGAAAACAGTATGGTGGCTCTGCAAAATGTTAAACATGTAATTACCGTAAGACTCAGCAATTTCACTCTTAGTATATATCCAAAAATAATTGGCAACAGGTACTTAAACAAATGCTTATACACAAATGGTCATAGTACTTCTGGGGACCCAGATGGGACAGACTTTGGGACTCTCTGGAAAGTCTGGGTGAAACAGACTTGACAAAGGTCAGTCTTTACTAAGTGAGCCAATCTATTGTCATTTTTCATCAACAGGTAGCCCTGTTGGCTACCTGGACTGGGGGGCCTCAGCATATGGATTTGGAGACTCCCTAGCAGCTGCCAAGTGATTTCCCTGGGGGACTCACCTCTGATTCTCAGCACCTCCCTGTCACCTTCACTTATGTTTGAATCACTGTACTTTCTGGTTCAGGACTGTAGTCCCTGGATAATTAAGGCACCTCCAGTTTAGAGAGCTCTGTCTGGTATGAAGGCACCTTCTGGTTTAGAGTTGTGTCTGGTAAAAAGGTATCTCCTGGTGTAATTAAGGTGCCTTCTGGTTTGTGTGATCTTACAGAGCTCTATCTGGCAGAATAAAAGAAGCCTTCGTTCCAGGAAACAGCCCTTTGGGGCAAGTTTTGGCTAATTGGTAGACCTATGCTTATAAACATGTTAATTGCAATACTGTTTGGGTTATGTATAATCTGGACTCAGAAGAATGCTGGCCGCTGCATGGGTATTTAAAGCACTGTACTATACTACAATTAGAATTGTTTGGTCAAAGATCAGGGAAATGAGAAAATGGTCTAGGAAAAAAGGGAATTTGCCTGTGGCAGAAAGCAGAAGCTCAGGAGAGAGACACCAGGAAGATCAGGATGGCTGCTGTGAGCATGGTCAGGGTTCCCGTGGCCCCTCCAGCCATGGAGGATCCTCCACACTAGGCCAAGGGAGCCAAAGGAGGTGAGCCTGAACTGTTTTTTCCATCCGAAACCCACCAGGGAACCAAATTTGCTGGAGGACAAGCCCCTACTGGGGCAGGGCAATCATACTGCAAGAGAAAAACGCATTGGAAAAATGAGCATCCCAAGTGAGGGAAAAGGAGGTTTGTGTCTGAGAACTTGGATAAATTTGGATAAAACTAACAGTATGGGGTACAAATTGTAAACCTTTTTGACTGATACCAGAGTGAAATGTTCTGTGGTCAGTAGACCTCTAGCTGAACTGTAACTGGAATTTCTGGAAGCCCTGAAAACCAATTTTTCTTGAAGTTATTAGAATGTGCCATGGGAGATATAGTTTCTCTCTCCTGGGAAAGGATTTGTTGCCAGAACTTCATGCTCACATCACTTTCTATCCTGAGGAACAGCAGCTCCACCTACAGGTCCCTCCAGAGCACACCCAGCAGTTTCTTATGAAACTGTGGGAAGGAGGAAAGCAACCCTGGCCAGAGGAAATTTAGAATTAGGTGAGCTCCGCTGTGTGGGCTGCTGGAAGGTCAAGGAAGGCTAAGCGAGCCTCCCCTGTTAAAGTCGACCTCAGACCAGGGGAAGGGACCCCCCCCCATAAGCGGCAGTATCCCTTGTGAAAGGAGATCCTAGAAGGCATACACCCAATAATTCTGAAAGTTTCGGGAATATGGACTCATTTGGTCCTGTTGCTCCCTATACAAGATTTAAGGGCAGTAAGTGACACTGTACAGAGCAGCATACTCAGGGACAGCCTCTGGTATTCAGTATTGGGTTTAAAAGATGCTTTTCTTTGCATTCCGGTTGACCAAGACTCTCAACTGTTGTTTGCTTTTGAATGGCAGGACCTGGAATCTTGGGTCAAAACTCAGTACGGCTGGACAGTCCTACCACAAGGGTTCAAGAACTCCCACATGATTTGGGGGGACACCCTGAGCCAGGACTTTAAAAAAGATCTAAAAACTGAAGGAGGAACTTTCTTACAATATGTAGATGCATCATTTAACTAGTACTGTAGCTACCTTAAACCACTTGGTATCTTGTGGCTATCAAGTATCAGCACAGAAGGCCCAGATTTGCCACCAAGCAGTAAGAGTTCTTGGGTTTCTGCTTGAATCTGGCAGGAGGAGTCTTACTAGGCTTGCCAAAGAAACTAGATTACACTGTCCAGGGGTTGCCAGCCTGCTTGAGAGCTGTGGTAGCCACCTATGAATTTTACAAAAGCTGAAAAGTTTTCCTTGGGGTAGCCTATCACCATTTTTGCACCCCACCAAGTGTTGAGCCAGCTGGAGCAAAAAGCAAATTTGTGGCTCTTTGTTGGAAAAATAGGCAGGTACTGAGCAATTTAAAAATGCAAGTAAATTAAATCCTGCCTCCCTTCTCCCAGACCTGACTGGGCTGCACTATTGCATGATTGTGCTGAAATAATTGATGAAGTGTATTCTAGCAGAATTGACTTCCAGGACCATCCTCCAGAAGAGGCAAGCTGGACTCTATATGCAGATGTAAGCAGTTATATAGACAAAGGAAACAGAGAGCCTGGGTACACAGTTGTGACTCTCAAAGGAATAGTAGAGATGAAGGTCTTACTGCCAGGAACCTCTGCTCAGAAAGCTGAACTGGTTGCACTAAGAAGGCAATGGAATTGTTACATGAAAAGAGAGTGAATGTGTATACCAACTGGAGGTACGCTTTCCTAATTTTGCATGTACATGTTTGATCTGGAAGGAAAGAGAACTATTAACTCCCAATAAAGAGGAAACTAAGCATCCAGCAGAAATTTTAAAAGTATTAGAAGCTGTCCAGGTACCTTTACAGGTGGCAGTTATGCACCGCCCTGGGCATCAGAAAAAAGGCACTGAAGTGGCTAGAAGAATCAATCTGGCCAATTGAGCAGCGAAAGAGGCTGCTGAAGGAAAATTTATAATGCCACTTGTTCTAGACCTGTCACAACTCGACCCAAAATGTTTGACTGTAGACTTATAGAAAGCTAAGAGCTAGGGTTTTAAACCACCTATATTAAACCATGGCTCACAGGTCCTGGAATTTCTAAAGCCATGTGTTACAGAAGAACAATTCTAAGACAAATTCCCATCAGAAAAAGAAGGGAAACAGTACCAACAGCAGTGCCTGTTTCAAGACTGGCAGACTTTACCCAGAGCTGAGGGCCCCGGAATGGAAATATTTGCTAGTCTTCATTGATACCTTTTCTGGATGGGTAGAGGCCTATCCTTCTAGAACTGAGAAATCCTCAGAAGTAATGAAAGCCTTACTGAAGGAAATAGTTCCTCACTTTGGCCTCCTCAGCAGCAGCCAAAGCAATAATGGACCTGCTTTTGTTTCAGAAATTACATGGAAGGTTAGTAAATTTTTAGGAATCTAGTGGAGATTTCACATAGCATGGGGACCTAAGGCTGCTGGGAAGGAAAAGAAGATGAATCACACCTTGAAGAAAAATATAGCCAAACTGTCAAGAAACTCATCTCCATTGGGATCAAGTTTTAGCTACTGCCTTGCTCAGGATAAGGGTGTCCCCTTGAGGTGGGATTCAGATGAGTACTTATGAAATTGTGTATGGGTGACCATTCCAGGCTACAACTGGAGTGGAAGATATGTATGTAGATCAAGAATTGAAGGTAAAGAACTATGTACGACATCTAAGTCAGACCTTAGCTGTGATTAATGACCTTGCTTGTAGCAGGGACCTCTCCCCAACAGGTTTGCTACATTCCTTTTAGCCTGGAGATAAGGTGCTACTCAAGGCTTGGAAGACAGGCTCTCCAGAGAGCCAACTAGAAGAAAAGTGGACTGTACCTTGGGACATACTCCTCATGGTCAAACTGAAGGAATAAAACCTTGGATTCATCACACCAGAATAAAAAAAGCACCAGGAGAACAATGCATTACTGAACCACAAAAAGAACTGAAAGTCATCTTTTGAAAATAATGACTTAATTCTTTTCCCATGTTATGGAGAACTTATTCCTTTCAAACAAGATGCAAATATCTGGGTATATTTAGTCTAAATATCTCTGACTTTTGTCTTTCAGGAGGAACATATGTTGAATAAGCTTTTACTTCATGTCTTGTAGGTATTTGTACTCCCCTGGGAAGCTCTGAAGTTGCTAATATAACTGGGGACCTATAGTAACTTAACAGGGAAATGTTTTCCTTAAAAATGCTAATGTAGCCCCCTGGCTGGTGTAGCTCAGTGGACTGAGCATGGGCTGAGAACCAAAGGGTCACTGGCTCAATTGCCAGTGAGAGCACATGCCTGGGTTGAGGCCAGGTCCCCAGTGGGGGCCACATGAGAGTCAATCACATACTGATGTTTCTCTCTCTCTCTTTCTCCCTCCCCTCCTCTAGCTCTAAAAATCAATAAATAAAATCTTTTAAAAAATGCTAATGTAGCCCCAGCTGGTAAATGTGCAACTTTTGTCAACTGTACTAAAACTCTTTGAGATGAACTGCAACACCACCACTAATTTATCTTATGTTGTTTTAGTTTGTAAACTAATCTTACAGAAATAAGATAATTAAAAGCTAACATGGGAAAATGATAGGGGAACTCAAGAGTTAAAGATTTTTGCCTTAGTTGATAGGCTTAAGTGACTAAGGCATGTGGAAAGCTGTTATTCCAGGAACTGGAATGCATCACCAGGAGGTCCACAAGCAACTCAACCTTTGCACCCCAGGGGTCTGGAAGCCATGGAGATGGTATCTGAACCACTGTGTTCCAGGGAGGAAACTCCCTGATGCAGATAAAGAATTGTTGATCAATAGGTAAAGAAATACTAAGAAAATCACTGTCAGACTGCAACTCATACAATTAATCTTTTTCCAAACCCCTTTCCTACCTTTTCTTCTTATAAAAAGATCAGCTTGAAAGGAGCTGTTAAGAAGCTTTCTGAGGACACAGAAACCACCATCTTCTCAGATTGCTGGCCATCTGAATAAAGCACTCATAAAGATTCAATCCTTGTCTTTACTTACCGGTTATGGTGGTAACAGGCAGCATAAACTTCCAACTTTTCCAGTTTCAGTACCATCCTTCACAATAGCCAAAAAGTAAAAGTAACCCAAAAGTCCACCAACAAATGAATGCATTATGTGAAAAAAGGGGGAGGATTCTATGCAAAGTAACTTCACACAGTGATCTGATCATACATTTTTAACTGGGCTGGGTCATGGTAGGTAGTCATGCCCCAGGCTTACAACTTTTTAGTAAAAGATTTAACTTTGCTTTAGGCAAGCTCTGTCCAGTTTGTTTCTATGCATCTGTTAACTAACACACCTATGAAATAGGCCTAACCACCTCATGAAAGCACATAATCTTACTATCTTGTAATCCAATTCTCACTTTGCTCCCCCCCCCACCATTTCCATGTAATCTCCCTTAATTGCCCACTTAATTTCAACTGCAAAACCTATTTTTGGAGCTTTTGAGATCCTGTCCCCCAGCATATGTTGTCAGTTTGGTTCAAATAAACTCTTATGAAAATCCTCTACAGGTTTGAACGTTTGTGAAGTACTGATGTACTGAAGTACTGATGAAGTACTGAAGTACTGATGAAGTAATGAAGTACTGATATACTTTACAACATGGATGAACCTCAAAAACATGCTAAATAAAAGAAGCCAGACATAAAAGGTCACAGGTGGTTACACAACAATGTGAAGGCACTAAATGCCATTTAACTGCTCAGTTTAAAAGGATTAATTTTATATGGATTTCACATAAAAATCAATTTTAAAAAAGTATCCATAGAGATTGAGAAGCTCTCTATGGGGTTAATAATAAAACATTATTAACCCCCAGATTAACTGACTCTGGGGACAGGGAAATTCGAGAGGATAACAACACTGACAGTGGTTGGTTTGAATGAGGTAACTAACTATTAAAGTTCAAATCAGGGATCATGTTTTGTTACAAAAATGGTCTGACATTTAATCCTTCCGGACAAGATTTGTTAGCAAAAAACCCTCCAGAATCATCCAGCTAATATCCATTATCTTATAACATGGTTCTTGTAAAACCCTGTCCTCAGGTTAATGAAGGAACTAATTTATATTTTCCTTTGTATTTTCTTTCTCCTCATCCTTTCATTCCATGAGATGATGAGTCCCCTCATCCCAGAGATGAACGAATGGGTTCAGAGTCTACAGAACAAAGATAGCAAAACAACTATGATGAAGAAGCAATCCCACCAATAAAGAAGAAACTAGATCTAACAACAGATTATTTCAGGGTTTAAAGGTCATGTCCCTTTACTAAAGGTGGATGGTGCTGCTTTCACCCCTTTGGACCTCATTTCCAACAAACGACCTGACCCCTCTCCACTTTTAATCACCGTACCTTCTCCTCATGTTTCCGTATCACTGCATTTCTAAAAGGAGCATTTATCTGCTCTATCTACCCAACCCACTCAGGCAAGACAAACCTTGAAAGAATAAACTCATCTGTTAAAAAAAAATTTATCCTTTCGAAAAAAAATTTTAAAGATTATAGTTATTTACCTTTGAGAGAGGGGAAGGTGAAAGAGAGGGAGAGAAACAAGGTTCAAGAGACATTGATATGTAGCCTCTCACAGGGCCCCAACGGGGGACCTGGCTCACAACCCAGGTATGCGCCCTGACCAGGAATCAAACCAGCGACCTTTCAGTTGCCAGGCTGGCATCCAATCCACTGAACCACACCAGCCAGGGCTCATCTTTTGTTTATAGGTAGGGAGGAAAAGTATCTTTGATTTGACTCAAGAGTCTTAAATGCCAGAAGTAATGATAAATATCTTCCTGATGTTCAACCAAAAGCCTTTATGCTACAATGGAAGCTGATTAAGATCAGAAAGGCACTTATCTGCCTTTCCAAGGAGAGGTCTTTCTCCAATGGAAGATTAACTCTTGGCTTTCTGGGAGTTGGCTGGACTGGCTGGAAGTCAGAAGTCATGGGATCACACAGCTTGAGGAGGAGTGGTGCTGGTAAACTCTCTGAGGTCATAGTTTCCTGTGTTTACAGCAGACTCATGATACAAATGAATTAATTTTCTGGCAGGAAGGTAAGAATGTAGAAATAAGGAACCAGGTCTTTGCACATGCATCTACAAACTCACCTGTTTGTGTACCCTAGCCCCAGACTCCTCATGAGGCATGTGGGGGGAAGGGGTGGGGGAGGAGAGTGGGTACTGAGAGAAAGGTGAAAAAAGAGGGGACAGGAAGTTGTGAAGAATTATAGTAAGCTTTCAGAATTTCCCAGAGTTCAGAGTCTACCCACCTAGAAAGAGGAATCATTTTAACTTTTTTTCTAGCCATCTCTGGGCTCTAATTTATTCCTAGTATATATGAGAAAAAACACCAAGGACTAGAGAGGAGAGGAGACATGAACTGGACTACCTAGAAAAACTCCTATCCTTCATCACCAACCCCCCTAAAATATTAGTTTATTCCTAGTCCTAGGTCTCCCATCTTTCTAGCTCCTTAACACCAAAAGCCTTAAGTCTCACTTAAACCACATCATCAACTCCAGACCAGGAAGGCCATCTAATTTTCTCTAATTCACCAGCAAATACAAAGTGTCTTTGGAGAGGTAGGGAAGACAAGGGGAGCAATCAAGCTAGTCACTGGGGATCCTCAAAAGGGGTTAAGAAATAAGAGAAAAGGAGAAATACATCAGGAGCATTGCTATTAGGACCACATTCAGCTGCTTAAGCAGTGATTAACACTCCCTGGAGTGATAAATGTCTTACTCAACTATAAACTAAGCAAGCAAACTGGTTGATGAAAAAGTCACTTACCCTGCTAAGCCCTCGGCTTCCTTTCTTCTCTGTTTCTTCCAAGTGAAGTGAATGTTTGATCTACTCAGATCTAGGTTGTGAGTGACTGCAGCTGTCTCTTCAGATCACCTTTCTTTGCTGAAATGCTGGGTCTCTATAATTACGTGTGCCCTGCCAACCAGACGTGCTTAATCCTCCCTAACAAAGAAAGAAAGGACTTGGCCCCCTGCACATGGACTTCTCTCTTTCTGACCTTCCTTTTCTGCCAAGAAGGCTCAGGACTCTGTCAACGCTCCCAAACTTCCCAAAGGCCAGACAGGTTGAATATGAAGCTTACTGCTTCCTGGACCTCTCTCACTATGGCAGCATTTCTTTTTTATTTAATTTTTTTATTTATTGATTTTAGAGAGAAGAAGTGGGCGGGGAGAGAGAAAGATTTGTTGTTCCACCTATTTATACATTCATTGGTTGATTCTTGTATGTGCCCTGACCGGGGAATGAAGCCACAACCTTTGTGTATGGGCACAACACTCTAACCAACTGAACTACCTGGCCATGGCAGAAGGGAGCATTTCTGCTCTTAGTCCGCAGCATCAGGAAACAACCCTTGGGATTAGTTCAGAAGTCAGTATTTGGTTGGAAAGGCCTAAGCACTACACCAGAGGAACAGGAACCCCCTGGTATCTGCATGTCAGCATACACCCCAATGAGTTCCCCCAAGCCCAAATCTGCTCAAATACAACCCAGCAATGGCCACTTGAGGCTTAAGTACAAATATAGTTCCCAAGAAAAAACAGAAATGGTCACTGGATGGTACAGAGGAAATCAATTGTAGGGGAAACATCCAGAATTAATCTGTAAAACTCCCTTTCCCTGCAAAGAGAGCAAGGCATTTTCTGAGTAATGTCAGAATCTGGGGCACTCCCCCTATTTATTTCAAAAAGGAATACAGTAACTCCTTACCCACTGGGTATGTATGTTCCAAGACGCCTCAGTAGATGCCTAAAACCACAGACAGGACAAACACTGTAAATGCTATGTCTTTTCCTATACATACGGCCCTATAACAGTTTAATTTATATATTAGGCACAGTAAGAGATTAACAGCAATAACTAATAAAATAGAGCAATTGTAAGTTATGTGAATGCAGCATTATTAAGAAAAATACGGGTTACTTGAACAAGTACTGCAATACCTTGATAGTTCATCTGATAACCAAGAAGAGAAGGTTATTAAGGTTAATGGGAGTGCAGACAATGTGGATATGCTGGACAAAGGGATGAGTCACGGCCTGGGCAGGATGGTGCGGGACAGCATGAGTTTTCATCATGCTACTCAGAACTGTGTGCAATCTAAAACTTATGAATTGTTTATTCCTGAAATTTTCCATTTAAAATTATTGGTTCACAGTTCACTGGAACCATGGAAAACGAGACCACAGGTAAAGGCGGACTACTATAAATATTTCTGGAATATTAAAGCAAGACCTACCTTGGCCAGGTGGCTAAATTGGAGCATCATCCCGTACACCAAAAGGCTGTGGGGTTTGATCCCCCGTCAGGGTGCATATAGGAGCCAACTGATTGATGTTCCTCTTTCTCTTTCCCTTTTCCTCTCTCTCTAAAATCAATAAAATATATCCTCGGGTGGGGATTTAAAAAAATAATTAAAGTAAGGCAGACCAAAATATTAATGATGAAAACGCATACTATTTCCAAGAACAGGAAATAAGAACCAACTCAAACATCATCATATTCCCTTCTGTAATAAATGCGACCCAGGGAACTTAATTCCACATTCCTAGCTCATTTTTACGTAGAGCTGTGAAACTCCAGAACCTTGTGAGCAGTGGTCCTATGGGACTACAAGATCTACTTTCTCTGCTTACACCCGGCTCCAGCTGTGTCACTGACCTGCCCCTGTGAACATCAAACTGGGGAACAGACCACTTGCCATGAGGACCTGGAATGTGGCAAATCGAATCTACATGCAAAAAGATGCAGAGAATGGATTCCAAAGGAACCCTAAACTACAGTGAGCACAGGGAAGGTGGAAGAAAAATGTTAAAGATGCAACAAAATATTACATATGTAGAACAGCTGTGGGAAAACGAAAATCAATTTCAATAGGCAAAAATGCTGAACAAAATAGAGTTGATTCATTTTCAACAACGGTTTCAAGCCAATTTTATATGTAATTGAAAGAACACGTAAAGGTTTTCAGATGCTAATAATGCCTGATCTGCAGAAAGTACAAGAAGTCAGAGATTGTCTTTTTAACTCACAAGTGTCATGTGTGAATATAAAAGATGATATATAGAAAAAATTGATATTGAATAGTAATTTACATTTTACTATCACTATTACTTGCTCTGGCAGAGATAATTTGCATTCACCATGAAATATATATACATTTTAGATTTAAAAAATATTCTGTGGTTTGTTGTGAAACTAATTATGAAGAAAGACTAGAAAAGGGTACTATTCAAACAGGTAGGCAGTAGTCTGTGAGGCACAGGGTGATACTCTTCCACTCTCCATGTATACCACTTCTTCTATGTTCTGTTCCTTTTCCTTACTTTCTCCTTTTCAATTTTTACCATGAACAAGTCATTCTTCTTAGTTTGCTAATTATGCTTTATATTTACCCAGTGTTCCCACAAACACTTTATAACCCTAGTGATGGACTAAGCTCCTAATTTAGAGATTCAGTTTTCATAAAACAGTAACATCAAGAAAAATTTTAAGTATGCAGTGTGAATAACTTTAAAGATTTTATTTATTTATTTTTAGACAGAGGGGGAGGGAGAAAGAGAGGGACAGAAACATCGATGTTGGAGGGAAACATAAATCAGTTGCCTCTTGCACACCCCCAACTGGGGACCTGACCCACAACCCAGGCATTCACAACCTTTTGGTTTGTAACACAACACTCAACTCACTGAGCCACGCCAGTCAGGGCAGTGTGAATAACTTTAAAGGCAGCTATGCCTTCATAGGATGGTATGCAAGTTAATATTACAGCAAGTAGAAGTTGTAATAGTCAACTATTTGATTTCCGTTTGCTATCTGGAATTAGGCAAATATCTACATTTTGATTTAAATTAATGCTTTATAAATGTGTATCATTATAATTATTGTTGAAAACTGTACTTAAAGTTGATGTATATTATTATTATAAAATGTTGAGCAATATCCTAATTTCCCTCAATTTTCAAAGTTCTATGCTATTTTTGATTATAGCAAAAGGGGAATATGATGGCAGGAAAATGCGGTATTACTAATACCTTTTTTCTTACTGCTAAAGAAAACACCCAATAAATTTCCAATACTACCATGACAAAATTCTAGGCAATAAGACTTTCTTTCAATTAAAAGTTAAGTGAAACAGTGATTTTAAATATTAGGTTTAGAAGGCCTACCTATAATAGGCACCCAGTCCTCTAGTGCTCAGCTACTATTGCTCATGTAAAACAAGTGTAACTAAAGTTTTTTAAAAAGCAAAATTCATGAAGAATTCAACTCATCAAATTATCATGAACTATGCATGAGATAATCTTACCTGAAAGATATATCCCAGTTCTTTATTTTTATTTTATTTATTTTCAGAGACAGGAAAAGGGAGAGAGAAAGAGAGGGAAAGAAACATCAATCAGTTGCCTCTTGCAGCCCCCAATGCGGGGACCAGGCCCACAACCCAGGCATGTGGCCTGGTTGGGAACTGAATTGGCGACCTTTTGGCTCACATGCCAGTGCTCAACCCACTGAGCCACACCAGTTAGGGCTATCGCAGTTCCATTAACAGGATTTTCTGGTATGCATGAGGTCAAATCACACTACATCCAAATAAAACCCAACACAGAGATAGGAGCAGCGGCCCATGCATGGAATTTATTGTGTGCTACTGTTTATAAAATACTCAAATAGTCCTGCACATGCATAATATTTCCAACTTAGACAGGAGACCATACAGGGTGCACTTTCTGGCAAACAAAACAATAGATGGTTCCGCTGCCTGGAGCTCTGAGTTGTATTCCAGGGCATGAGGGAAGCAGGCCACCAAAGTAAAGGGAAATACCAAACTACAGTGGGAATCAATACAGGTCAATAATTGTGAAATATTAGCACATGGTTCCATTTAATTTAACCAAGCAGTTCTGTAACTATCAAAAGAAAATGTTCAACATGCAGACTTGACTTTTATGCCTCCACTAATAACTGAATGATTGGAATTGTTGCTTCTATGCTGTATCGCTTAATCAAAAACACTTCCAGAACATTTTAAAATTTCCTTTGCATCAAAACATAAAAATAATAGAGAGCCAGCAGCAAATCACCCTGGTGGCTATTTAAGCAACTTGAGTATTCACAATAAACTAAAATTTCTCATAACATCTAGGTAACCTATACATGTTGTACCTGTACATCATAGGTCTATATATTAAATATTTGCAAAATGAAAACATGCATACACAAAATACGTCAAGTTTTACAGACATGATTTGAATTAAAATTTACTTTGACAATGTACAAACTTCTTTTAAAGTATCTTAAATGAGTAATTCTGTAATTCTTCATAATTTTGTAATTTAGAGGTTTACTTCTTAAATCTCTGGTGTGTAAATCACAAAAGATCTGGGCAAAAAAGATTCTAAATTAGTTTTTGAATTTGTGTTCAAGTAAGAGAGTCCGCCTAGAAATAGGTTATATATTCATAATTAAAAAATACCGAGACTATATTACAGAATTAGCCACATTTAAGAACTATAGACCTGAGGTCAGCATTTTGTATAAATGCCAACTGGGTTTCTCAGCATTCTGCCCATAATTCAAAATACAGTTTAGTAACCTCAGAAATGTATTTTAAGACCATGCTAATTCACGCTTTAAAGACATTTCATGGGGAAACAAAAGTCCACATTAGCTCTTAGGATTGCATTTGAAGTCATGGTTGAAAACAAAAATCTAATTCTACTGAAGGAAAAAGAAACCTCAATTGTAAACTTAAATGTGTGAACCACAAGCATAAATGGAGGTGCAGTGGCCCTCCACTGGAAATTGCCCCAAGCCCCTTGCTTACTGCTCTCCACCTTGGCAGCGATGACCCAGTCTTATCAGATAGCACAAAATATCCCAGGGCCCACAAGCCTCTATCCACGAAGGGGGCTGGGGTCTCAAAAGCACAATGGTTTCTCCAGAGGGACTGTGACATTTACAGTCAGCGTGGCTGACCCCTCCAGCTCCTTGGGTAATCTGTCCATTTGAGGCCCGAGATGTGAGAGTCCCTGGGAAGCCGTGGGTCACTGGGCACTATGGTTGCCAGTCCCGTGGTTCTCAGTGGCATGTGCGGTGTTCAGGGAATTGAAACCATCTGGCTGTACAGCATCTTTCCGGGGTGGCATTCTCTCATTGATTCTATCCAAACCCTTTGCCTCTTCAAAACTGCAGATTCTATGTGGTGGAGAGAATCCTCGTATTGCTTAACAAAATGCAAATTTGATAAGTCAGTAATTGAAAAGCATTTCCAAGATTTCAAAAACATAATTAATGATTTTTAAGAAGACATTAGCTGTATGTAGCAACATTTAAATCTTACTTTAACTGAATTCTATCCCCATGCTAACTTTCCCTTAAAATGTGAAATGTTTAAACCTAAATATAAACATGACAACATCATAGATGATAATGTTAATGTAGCCTTTTAAAAACACACAAAAGTAACTCTCCCCTTTCCCCAAAATCAACCTCCAAGCATTGGTCTTAAGAGTTTCGGTCTGACTTGTACCGTTCCAACTTTCTCCTACCTCAGACCCCCAAATCACCAGTAACTACCGCAGTAAGGCAGCATCAAGAAAAGGGGCAAGTGGAGAGGCTCAACAAGGTTAATCCTTGACATACAAATCTGTACCAAGAGCTTGGGAGGAGAAAGAGGTAAAGTTAAAATTTAGCAGACCAGAACTATCTTGGAGGTCAAGGTAACATCACTCCATCACCAGTGACATGAAAAGAAAAAGGTGGGAAGTGCCTCCAGGAGTCAGATCTGTGTTTTGCTGATAGCAAAAGAGTATTTATAACTTTCATATTTTAGGTGATGTCATCTTTAATTCCCCACATGTTCTTGGGAAGCCCAAATCAAAATAAAAGGCAATTCTCCTCCAACTGTTACGGTTTCTCATTTACTTCATCTAGAATGATGTATTCTACATTAAAATGTGCATGGGAAAGAATTCCATACTACTGGTTATAATCTGGTTGCTTTAATATATGCAATCCCTGGGACTCACAGTCTGTTCCTGTGAACCAAATAAATGGTTGAGCAGCAAAGCATTTAGCCATATGTAATATTAAGCCAACATATAATATACAGGAGTATAATATCATCAACAAAGACTAGCCCAACTGCAGTAAAAAAAAAATCATAGCTACAGCTTCTGTACCCAGGTGAATTACTGAAACTGAGTAAAAACAGACTCAAACCTAAGTCTAGAGTGGGTTTATTTCACTTAGAAGAAAATAACCTGAGTAGCACAGAATCATGCAAAATATGGGCTAGATCTTTATATGCAACTTTAACTGCTATGACATTATAGCATAACATTCTGTACTCTAAAGAATTCAGGAAAATTAAATGCTAGTTTCATACTGTGCTATAAAAGGGGGAAAAACAGATTGTCACTATGGACATCAGTACTTGCGATTGAGAGACAGAAAGAGAGAGAGAGAAACTAAGAGACAGAGACAGAGAGGTAACTTAAACTTGCTGAGCCAGTGAGTCTGAATCATCTTGGGCTGTGCAAGCTAGGAGTAAGACACACCCACAAGACATTCTCTGACGCCCGCCCACACACCACAGATCTCTGCCCAGCGCAAGGACTCTGATCGTACCTTTTTCAGCCTCAATAGCCTCAACTGTGGCTGTACAGAAGTGAGCAGAGGCATGCAAAATGAATGAGAGAGATGAGAAGGGTCATATTGTACAGCAGAAAAGGCAATGATCACTTAAAACATCACAGTATCCCCTACTACATATCATTTAGAATTTAACACAATAGTACCCATATTAGAGCCCCATCCAATCCCCAGTTTCCGACACAGCACAGTTTAGACACAGCACTATGACAACATTGCTCAGAGCACAGAACACACAGACCTACTGTAAACAGACACCCAGCACTCATGAAAATGCACTCCAGTATTAATTACCCATCTTGAATGCGGCATTCTCATGGCCTTATAGAATTTTCAACATTTTTGTTTTATCATATCCATCATAATCACAAGGGAATTCTCTACAGTGAAATTACGATGGTAGCTAGCAGAATTGTAGCTAGCAGAAGAGCAAACAGGAGATTCTTTACTTTCATGTCTAACTAAAATAATACTCATCACCAGTTGGTTCCCTAAGATATAAATTAGAAGTCAGCAGTGTTTTTCCTGTTGCTTCTAAATCACAGGGCAAAAAATAAGCTGCAAAAGTTGGTATGGCTACAATGAAATTTAAGGGTAGTAACTTGGTGAATTACTCTAAGTAGGATAGTTCTGTAGTTCTGTTCTTTGTGGGTAACCTAAAAGGACCCCTAGGACCCTCTTGTCTACTAGGAACATCCTTTCTATTCTGACAATGATGTTCCAAATATCTAAAGATATTAACCTAACAGCTTTAAAAATCCATTTATGTTCATTCAGTTTATCATGACCTCAAATCTGCCTAGGTACTAACAACCTGCATTCTCAAGTAAAGACAGAAAAAAGGCTACTGAACATCTTTTCAAATCCAGCTATCAACTAGACAAGAATCGAGAGACAGAACTGAGGTCTTACAGGAAAAAAATACTACTTATTTCACGATATGGACATATACAAAGGTCATATAAATAAAAATGCATTTTTTTTTGCCCTGGCTGGTATAGCTCAGTGGATTGAGCATGGGCCTGTGAAACAAAGGGTCGCTGGTTCAATTCCCAGTCAGGGCACATGCCTGGGTTGCAGGCCAGGTCCCCAGTAGGGGACACATGAGATGCAACCACATATTGATGTTTCTCTCCCATTCTTTCTCATTCCCTTCCCCCTCTGTAAAATTAAATAAATAAAATATTTTAAAAAATGTGTTTTTGGTAAAGCGTGTCTCTGCCCCACTTAGAGAATTTCAAAATATTTAGTCATACATTTTATAGTCAACAATTCCTTTGGCTCATTTCTGGGTTCAAATTGTATAAAGCACTCACATAAAAAACTGGGACCAAAGACAGCAGAGAACAATAATACTGTCTGACAACACTGCCAATTTTCCACTTTATATAAAGTGAACACACTGAGAATATTTAGAACAATAATGCCCCATTCCTTCCATCTTGTTTCTTCTACAATAAGGCCAATTTAGAACAATTATTCCTAAAACAACCTTTTAGCAGTATACATGATTTAGAAATAAATCTTATCTAAAACAGTTATCAATGTGATAGGACACTGATGAATCTAAGGAGTAAAAGTAGACTAAATTAGAAAAGCTTTTTATCTCAACCAGATAGTAAAATGAATTGGGGACCCAAAAGAAGTACGATGAACACTGAATAGGGAAAAATTTAATTCTCACTATTAAATATTATAAATAAAAGCAGATATATTTATTGGATACCACTGTACAAATCAGCACTTATAAAATCTAGCCCTGTATATTTGGAGAATATTCTTGGAATTTGCCCAGACTGAAAACCAGGATAAATTACCTATCTCTACTTGATTAGACCTATTCTTCCAAAGGTGGACTATTTTCTTTATAATTTAGAAGTCGAATGGGAGAAAAAAATAAAATGCCAATCAGAATATTTCTAGAGTTTATGGTAACAGAAGTGATTTTATATGAAATATTTCATAACTTGTAATATATATGGCAACTAATTAAAGATAAAAACTTATCACTATAAGTAGTATCTATATGATTGTATTAATAGTTTAAATACATTTTTCAAATTTTGAAATAATTCTATGGCCTTTTAATTTGATATGTAAAAGCATTTTCTAGGTCAAACAATATTCTCTGTCCTTTCTTGAGGCCTCTAAATGCTCCTAAATCCTCTGCAGAATACAAAATAGCTATCATACTCAAAACTGCATACCATGTCAAACTGAAATGCTTAGAATTAAAAGGTCACCTGAAACTTAAACATTAAGGTGGAAAGAAAGAGATCTGATAATTGTAAAATTCTATCTGAAAGGCACTATTTTTCCTCTGTTTTCAGTTTTATAGGAAGTCTTGATGTGGCCTTAATAAGTCTGAGTATAGTACTGTCTCAAACTGTGTTTCCCAAAATCACACACGATAAACGATCAAGAGGAATTTGACATTACTAAACACTAGATGGCCATATACTTCCTGATACACGTCTTGGTGAAGGTAGCAATATAGGGCTAGCTCCCAATTAAATTTCCATGAAGAAAATGCACATAAAATCTGAATATCGAATACTATTCCAATAGTTGTATGGTTTGTAAAAAACACTTAATGTCATAACTTTATTAACTTTATACACATTAACTTTAAAGTTATTACAAAGACTATTTTTATTTTCTGACAACAGAACTGAGGTCTTAGAATTTAAAAATGTTTTTTGCAATACTTAATTATCAGTTATTCACATCAGGAAACATGTCTACTAAAATTTAAAACACTAGATAACTTTAAAAAAACACAAAGTTGCAGCTTTTGTATGAGTTTCATTATATGTTCCAAAACAAGTTTACCTTATGCTAAGGAAATCCCTTCAACCACAAGGTCAAATCACACTATCAAAAGCCATCACTGCAGAAGTAGGGAGCTACCTAGTTTCCCAAATTGAACCCCTTAAGGTCATACCATCCAGTAACTCGCTCTATCCTGGGAACAGACAGTCCCTTTAGTACACTTTTCTCTCAAACCTTCCCTGCAGTTGGGGCTGATTTCAAAATTGCAGACTGAGCTTCAGACTGCATGTAAATTAAAAATAAATAGAAGTGCTAAGCTGCCAACAAAGTATGTAATTAGCAGGTGCTAATTGTGAAATCAAAGAAAGGTTTGTTGTGGAAACAACATAAAAGTATTATATATCCAAGGATAACTGAGATGAAGGTAGTGTAGATTTATTTATGTATGAGACCTTTTCAGTTTTCTTTTTCTTTTCTGAAAAAAGGAGGAAGGTTAACATTTTTCCAGCTATTAAAATTCATCCTTTTTCTATTAACATTGTTGCAATTTTTAGTGAATGTTGAAGATCTTAATTTGTTTTAATCAAATTCTTCTTAGCTAATTTTTTAAATGTTTACAATACAGTAAGAAAAATGGAGGGCAAGGAATATAAATAAAATAAAAAGCAGATTAAAAAAAAATTTTAAACCTATTCAAAATAAAAATTTGAAACTATCATTTCAAAACACAGTTGTACTTCTCACATATGCCAGTGGGGGTATCAGACAACACAATAACATATAAAATAAAATGTGAATAGGCCATGAGTAGAAATTACTTATACAGGAAAAACTCTTTTTATTTATTTAAGCATTTATTATGAGAATGAGTGAAATGAAATTGTGACTAGCTAATCTAACTTAAAATTATTCAAATATTTTAATTTGAATTTCCTTTTTCTTTTGCTATAAACCTTTAGTAATTACAACACCAAAAAGAAACTGTTAATCATGATTAAGGAAAACAACAGCTCTGTTGATGCCTGTTTTAATAGAGCAATGACCTTTACAGGGCTGTGAGAAGTAGTACAATAAAATAAATTAAGCTTTCCATATCATATTTTTTGCTTTCCAACCACAAGGGAAAGAAATCTAGACTTTAAGTTACTGTGCATAGTCTGTAACATTCACAACACTCTCTTCTATTTAATCTGAAATGGGCTTTCAAAAAGTTAACACAGTATTTACACATATATTTACGCCAAAAAAGTTAGGTGTTTTTTAATATAAAATATTCAATGAGCCAGATTACAGGAATGCTTTATGTATAATTCTTTTTATTTTCATGCAAAATAAAGGCACACTTAATAACACCCTTTTGACTTCGACTTACAGGATTTAAATTCAACCTCTTTTAACAATGACTTAATAACTAATGTTACATTCATGTTCAGAATGCACAAAATGCAGCAACAAATGCAGCAAACCTCAAAACAAGGTGCTACGAAGTTGCTTCTACATCAAAGGACAGACAAGTGTCTGGTAGAGTAATTTAATTTAACATACTTTTACAGACATACAGCTAGCCTAAAGAAAGACAGACAGATTTAGGAAAGCAGCTACATCTGCAGAGGAAGGAAACAGCATGTTACAGACAGTCAATTATACATAGAACATTTGACAAACACCACAGAAAACAAACTTTGGCATCATTTACCAGGGTACAAAACCTTGCACAAATCTTTTGGCAAGTAAGTGCATAAGTAATGTTCTGGGGCCCAAGCAGATTGTTAATTCTAAAATTAAGTATCTGATAATAAAAGCATAGTCTAATACAATTACATAAACATAAAAAATAAAAAATAAACTTGAAAATACATTTCCATTTTAGTAATATGATGTAGTATATCCTGGATTCACATTCTGAAACTGGGGCTTTTAAAAGAAAAGGGTGCATTAGACAAATGAATAAATAAATATTTCAGACATTACGATATGAGCTGCTCCCATATCATTTCATGAAAAGCTGATACATGGTCAGTCTGACAGACTGACCATTATTTTCAACTGAAACAAATGCCCGTTCTATAAATTTTCTGCCCTGGTCAATTTACTACTCAGATACTACCTATCATATAGTATTCTCCCTGTGTCAGCTGCTGAGGCAGGAACTAAAAAGCAGAAGAAATTCCCTGCATGCATTATGTGTATTGTTAGCAAAAGAGTGAGGAGTGCCCCAGTCCATCTGAGGTACAGCAAGTTGCATAACATCATTACCACTTTGCAGGGTCTGCCGTCCTCCAGCCAACACTCCACTAGGCAACATCCCTGTGGGAGTCAGGCCCTTGAGTGTCAGCACACTTTCACTTTCTTCCCTATAGCAGAAAAATAGAACAAACATCAGAAACTTCCAACAAGTACTCACTTTAAAGGAGGAGATAGGCCCAGATGTAGGTAGGACATGCATATAACTTATGACATGCATTGCTATTACCATATTTTCCTCAATTCCAAGATATAAATCTTTCTATGTTCTAAATGTTTCAGATATGAGACTGTACCTTACAACTGAGGTATATATTGTGTTTCCTGAAACACGATATTGTGTCTATTAAATATATGGTTAAAGTTTATCATCAGTGGGCACTATACAATTGAGAAAATATGGTATTTCATATCCTTTAAAGAGTAAATGTATTGATGTAATCACTTTTGCGAACAAACTTTAAAGGACTGACACATTCATGTGTACCCGTAAACCTGGTCTGCCTGAATGAACCCCAGGAAGATAATTTGTGGCTCCAGCAAAAGGGACTTCCTATGAACAGATGAGCAAGTTCATCTGGAATACTCTTAGAAAGTGCCCTCTTGCCCTGGCCATTGTGGCTCAGTTCGTTACAGCATCATCCTATAAACTGAAAGGTCACCAGTTCAATTCCTGTTCAGGGCACATACCTAGGTCATGGGTTCAGTTCCTGGTTGTGGCATGGCGTGTATAAGAGGCAACAGATCAAAGTTTCTCTCCCTCTCTTCCCCCCCACCCCTAAAATCAATAAGCATATCCTCAGGTGAAGATTTTGTTAAAAGTTAAAAAGAAAAGAAAATCTTAAAAAATAAAGTGTCCTCTTCCTTCTTATCCTGCTCTAATTTTTAATGTGTAGAACTAGTACTTTCATCACAGAAGGCCAGGAGATACCAAAAGTGAACAATAATAATCACAAGGGTCAAAAACTCTAGTTTCAAAGGGACTTGTGTTCCCCTCTTCAATGTATAAATGTAGAACTTCTTTATAGGGAGAAGGCTACTATACTGCTCTTCGAAGTCAAAGAGGACATTGTTGTTAACAAAGTACAATAAAAGTAATTTCTATGAAACAAATAATTAGGAAAATGTATCATTACCTGAGAACAGAGAAGACCCTTGCCATCTTGCCAATTGCTCGAATTTTGTTTCTTATGATTTCTTTCCGGGCTGCAGCTGAACCTACTTTCAATAGAATAAATAAAGACTCAAGTTTAGGGCATTCACACTTGCACCATGCTATTAGCCTGTTCCACATTCATCTGAACCAATACCAAGCCCCCTGCCACCAGCTCATATGGAGGAGCTACATGAACTCATGCCTAAAAGCTGTTCACTCTTTCAATGTTTAGCTCAACATTGGTCTAACACCAGAATCTGATACAGATGCAAATGAAAAATAATCCACAAACTTTATGATTTTCACACTAGTCAGTAAAACTGCAATGGGAAAGAAACTACTGCCCAACCTGTATCACGAGCCAAAGGACAAAAAAGTAACAACTCTACAATCTTTGTTTAATTCTCATCAGAGTCAATGGCATGCAGACTGACAGACAAAAACTGCTAATACCTACAGTTGGCTAATACCTTTTTAACTATGATAAAAGCCTTTGACATGCAGGCTGGAAATATCCCATCATACTATGACAAAATGAGTTTCCTTGCTCTCTAAAAACAATGGTAGGAAGTGACTACTATGCAGGTGACCCAGACCTAAGGGCCATACCAGCATTTCAACACTACTATACATCTCAACCTCATGAACTAGGTATTTTCTAAGGTCATGCAAATATATACAAGCTCTTACATTCCTAGGTGAGTATGACACAAGGAGAGTGAGCAATGAGAAAAGATTTCCTAAAAAACATGGCTAAAGGATAACTAATGTTTCATTTCCTATTTATTTATTTATTTATTTTGAGATTTTTCAAACAAGAGTTTATTTGAGCCAAAACTGAGGACAATTGCTGGGGAATAAGATCTCAAGTGCTCTCTAATGCTTCATTTCTAAAGGGTTAGCTATGTTGCCTATCACTGATACAGAAGAGAATGTACCAAAATAACTGGATCTTTAGCTGATGAAACACTTCAAAGGTTGTATCTTCTTTCCTTGGCTTACAGAAAGAACACTAATCTCAGTCCTGTCATCTCATATATAGCAACTAGAATCACTCTGGACCCAAGGGTGTGCTATCTTAGAACTGTGCTTCAATATGATGAAAACACATAATATGGAAGCACCATGGTTGAGGAGAAGGTTAAGAAAAGGCTAAAGACACTAGACCAAAAGGGGCCTTAGATACACACAGGTCTGAACAACCACAGTGTCCTGGGCTAGAAGATTCAATCATTCCACAAATATATATAATTAAAAACTAAGATGATGAGTGGACCTTACTGCAAGGAAACAGAAACCCAATTTCAAAGATGAAAACAAAAGACATATTTTAGAGAAAACAGGCTCCCTGACCATTTATGGTACTATAAAGGGTAATATTATGAGCACTGAAGCTACAGCTTTTATAAGTCCAAAACTGTGTTGGTATTTTCAAGATGCAAACAAACAAACAAACAAATACTGTAAGTCTCAGAATCATAGAATATTAGAATTTGAAGAGATAGTAAAGGTATTTCAAATTTCAATCTCTTCATTTTATAGACAAATAGAATAAGCTTACTAAGTATTTTGTTCAGGGATATAAAGTCTGATTCTACTCAAACACACTGATAAAGACATTTTGCTTTAAAATTGACAAAATAAAGAAAAAAAGTTAGGAGAAGAGTACAGGGGTAGAGGAAGATATGTGTAATGAAGTACATTCATATTTTCAGTCTTAATTTACATATCTGCAAAACTCAATGCTATGTAAACTACACTGATTTCAAATTTAAAAATTCACTGGAATATAAAAAAACATTGTACAAATCAGGATTTTAAATCAGTCTACAAACACATCATGCATAATATTAAAGTAAATGTCCACAGTAAAATTACTTTGGGGAATAGACAGACAATCAAACACCCCTAATCATGCAGGGAAAAGTACAAAACATTACAAATAAGCAAAAGAATGAAATTTTAAAACAGGAGGAATGAAAAAGAGGGAAAAATATTTCCATGCACAGAAAGACAGATATCTTGGAATATGACTTCTAAGAACATCAAATTCTAACTTAGATAGAACTTAAACTAAATTTGTGTAAGGCCCAAGAGGACTCTGTATAAATAGTACTCTCTGAATGTGCTAACTTACATGGACATGAGGATTAAATTATGAAGTCATATTTCAAAACAGTATAACTCTGTCTGGTCTGTACCTTTTTTATTGCCATATATGAGCCGTTCTTCAGATGGAGAGTCCAGAAAAAAGGAAGTGAATGATGGAGAAAAGGTGGTTGAGACAAATAAAAAGATAGAGATTTAACTTGGCAGTGGTACTGAAGAATGAATGTAGAAAGAGAGAAAAATGAAGGCCTTCATATTTGAAATTTGAAAAATGTGGTACTGTAGGATGGGGTGAATAAAAGAGGGATGCCACTGTGCAGAGCTCTAAAGGAAAGATTTCTTAAAAGATATGTGTTCAGAAGAAATTATGGACAGAATGACTATATTTGATGAAAATAGACAAATTAGGGACAAAAATACACGTGAAAACATGTAAGACTGATAAAAGACTACTAATAATCACACATTTATATTGATACCCCTAAAGAAATGTATCACCCGTGGAAGCATGTTAAGTGAAAGGTAATGACACAAATATGATACAAACTCATGTGGTTCTTCAAGGACACCAACATCTGCAAAATCTGTAGTATATACAGAGAAATGTAGGTAACTTTGTAAACTACCTCAGTGGAAAACCTCACCCAATCCCAGCAAAGGAAAGACTAAGCCTCCCACACTCTGTAATAACAAGAGCACACAATTTCTTCAATCTGAATTGTAGAACTTCTGCACATACTCAGGATCAACAGTATGTGCTTTCTGTTCCTAATAGAATCTGGGAGTTTGAAGGACATCTTTTTGCCAAAATAGTAACAGATCGTTTCTAAGCAAGTAATAGCTAAAAGAGTAGGCAGCAGAAATGTTTCATTCAGGCTTTCCATATCTTCCATTCTAGTGCTGAGTGAGATACATGATTCCATTATAGAAAATGCAAAGGTTTAGTTTATAGAGAATATGAATAGTATTAGAGCAAATAAAGAGATTATTATAGCAAATATAGATTATGTATTTCCTTTACCAAACTCAAGATTAAAGATAAATATCTGAAATAAATAGTATGCATTCTAAAAACCTAGGTATTTCGTATGTATTCTAAATAGTCTACATTTCACAAAAATCAGTGTTCAAAAATTCTTTAATGATTAAATAATACCTCTAAAAGGAATGCTATGTGCATTTATATGTGCAATATTAATGCAAATATTTGCCTTTAAAAATAACCTTCACACATACATTTGAAAACCAAAGATCATCATTTAAGAAGGAAGAGAATCTTATTCCTTCACCCTATTTCAAACATGAATATGTAAAAATTACTCTTTCCTTCCTGTCATTGGGAAATCTCCACTCTTGCGCTCTCCCCTTCCTCACAGAAAAGCTAAACCCTTGTTCTGCCTCCAGAGCAACCTCCCTACCCCCATCAAGTTTTCTTTCTAAGTCAGATTTCTCCCCAGGCCCAGTCCATAGGATGGTTCCACTGCTGAGTAGAAAAAGGAGGAGGAGAGGACAGAAAGCATGCTATTACAGTGAAAGGAAAGAAGAAAAGGTGGATAGTTATAGGGGAAAATGTGGAAATATGAATAGGGCAGGGAAATAAACCTAGTTCCAAGAGCTCTTTTCTCTACCCCAGCCCAGTATCTATCCTAATCTTCTCCCCTTTTCCTCCGTTCTTCAATGCTCTGCCTCCCCTAAACCACTCTCATTCCTTTGTGCAAACTCTCAGACCCATATTCTTAAAATTATCTTGGAGTTCTTGCTCCTAGTACTTGATAGTATAAGGGTGAAGAAATGAGGAACTCAGTATATTTTCCCATAGAAACACTATCATAAATGGTGCTAGCAATTTTTTAAATTACAAGTGGGGAAGAATTTTCATCCTTTCCCTTCAATCTGTAGATAAGAAGGTCCTGAGAAGCTAGGTAACTTTTCCAAGATGACACAGCTAGTATAGCAGTAGTGCCAAGACACCTGAACCATTGATCCTTTCCACTAAATAGAATGCCTCTTTAATAATCAAATGTGATTCATCCCTGGAATGTAAGCACGACATAAGTGGATAGATAGGCATAACTTACCATGGATAGGAAAAATATTGATAAGACACATTAAAAATCTCATTGTAAAAACTATAATAATATTTTATATTTATTCCCAGTTGAATCCCCCAAAATGATTTAGTATCTATATGCATATAAGTCATAGGTATCTAAACCACAAACCATATAAGACTTACCAAGAAAATTTTTTCCTATTCATTATAGGAAGAAAATTAAAGTATTACCTATTTAGCATGTTAAATAGTCCTATTTAACATACTATTTGCAATACTGATGTATTTTTTAAAAGAACAAAAAGAAATAAAAGGTAAAAATATAGAAAATAAATTATATTAGCCCTATGCAAATTACTTACTTTTAAATTTAGAAAAACAAAATAAAAATTACCATAGGAAATAATTTTTGTGATCCAAGTTGTTGAACATAAGATAAACCCACAAATATATAATTATTTTATCCCGTTAGAAAATACATTGAGAGATACCTGTTATCATAAGAATATAAGGGGGAGGGGGAAAAAGGGACTAAATGGTAACGGAAAAAATACAATAAAGATGAAAAAAGTATATAAAATACTGAAGTATTAATTTAACTTGGCAATAACAGACTTTTTTTCTTATTTCTAAAAATATTTTATCTATTTATTTTTAAAGAGTGGGGAAAGAAAAGAAAGAGAGGAAGTCAAACATCGATGTGAGAGAGAAACATCAATTGGTTGCCTCTCTCATGTGGGTCCTGACAAGAAAAACTGTAATTTTAAATGCAATAATTATATTATTCCATTAAATGGAATACATTAAATTGAGTAATTATAGTAAATGAACTAATTATATACACAAAGAGATCTAGATCTTAGTTTAGAAAACTAAGTACTATTTTTTAAAAAACTTCCTAGAGCCCTGGCTGATGTGGCTCAGTGGACTGAGTGCTGGCCTGCAAACCACGGGGTCGCCAGTTGAGTTCCTGGTCGGGGCGCATGCCTGGGTTGCAGGCTGGGTTCCCAGTGAGGGGCGTGTGAGAGGCAGCCACACACTGATGTTTCTCTCCCTCTCTTTCTTTTTCCTGTCTCCTCTTTCTAAAAAGAAATAATTAAAATATTTAAAAAAATAAAAATAAAAACTTCCTAGATTTATCCCTGACTGATGTGGCTCAGCTGATTAGGTGTCATCCTGCAAAGCTAAAGGTCACTGGTTCAATTCCCGGTTAGGGCATATGCCTGGGTTGTGTGTTCAGTCCCTGGTCAGGTGCGTGCAAGAAGCAACTGATCGATATTTCTCTCACTCTTTTTCTACCTCCCACGCTCTCTAAAAATAAATGAAGAAAGTCTTTAAAAAAATAAACTTCCTAGATTTAGATATAGATTTAATGTAATACCAGTTAAAGTTCCTACTAGCTATTTCACATAATTTGGCAAATTAACAGAAAAATTTATCTGAAAATATTAGGGGGCTTATGTACCAAAAATTACTTCAGTCATTATATCAATACCTATAACATTATGAGGTAGATACTATTATCTTCATTTTGAAGATAAGAAAATTGAGGCTCAGAAAGTTTAAGTTGCCTGAGGCCACCCAGCTATTATAAGAAACTAGAGTCTGAACCCAGATTTAGTCTTTACAAAAGTGGTAGAACAGGGAAAATAAATACTTAATTAAAACTATTTTAAAATTGTATGGAATAGACAAATATGGTGAAACATGTTAGAATGAAAACTCCTACACAAACATGAGAAAATTAAAATAAGGAAAAATAAATATTCTTCAGTAAAGCCTATTACCCAAACCAAACCAAAAAACTAAAAAGCCTGATACAAATAATTTATTTCCGTTAACAAGCCAGAGTAAAAAAAGCATCTCTGCCTGTCACCAACAGATGGCAACAGCAGACACTTGCACAGTCACTTTGTATTTTGAACAAATGGGCTTAGAGCAGGGTTTAAGAACTGAACCTGTTTGTAAGTAAAGAAATATCAAAACAGTTTTCACTCAGATTTTACTTGGTAAGTGGTCATCTGAAATGGGCAGTTTACATGGTTGGAAAGTAGACAGTAATTTTTTCCCTTAACATCAAGAAAATGTAAATTAAACCAACTATAATTTACTACTATACAGCCACCAAGCAAAATAAGTAAATATGAGGAAAATCCAATGAGGTGGGCCTGTGGAGAAATAGATTTATGAATTCGCTGCTGGAATCACTTCGTATTAGTCTGATTCTTCTGCAGAGTAACCTGGCAATTCAAAGCTAAAATAATAAAGCTAAAATGTATATCCTTTAACTGTTATTCTCTTCTAGAAATTTATTCCAAGAAGGAAAATAAAAACTATTGTACAAATATATTTATTGTATGTTATTCATAAGGATAATTTAAAGCTACTCAAATGCCAACCAATGAAATTAACTATGAAAGTTATTGTATATCAACATACTTAGAAATATGTAGCTGTTAAATGTTACCAATATATAAACCACGTTTAATACATGGGAACATTTAACTATGAAAAGTATACTAACAAAAATGTGAAAGAAAATAAAGAGTTTTCAGCTTATTAGTTGTTTATGTCCTTGCTTATTCAGTTAATTAAATTTAAAAGTTTTAAATAAAATTTTCAAAACATAAAAATAAAAAAATTTGTTTCTGTGGTAATAATTTATACTATAAATGCACATTAGGTACATAGACTGATTGGCTTTCATAAGAACCAACAACTGTGTATAACTTTGTTTCTAAAGAAAAAAGTGCTTTCTGACTCTCTACACTAAAGTGGTTTCTTAGAACACAACCACTCCTAAATTGAGCCAGCCTACTTTTGTTTTTGGAAAGAGGAAGTAACAACACTCCCTCTAGGGGTTCAGGTACGTTTCTGATGCACTAAGCAATACTGTACTAATGAAACAAACAGCATTTTTATCCTCCCTTCTCTAAGCAGTGTCTATATTCATGAAGAACCACATCTTTTTATACCTTCAATTTTCCTTTCCTTCTGTTCCTTCTTCCAAATTTCCCCTTCCCCCAAATTCATCTTCTTCCCCATACAAACATAAAAATATTAAATCACTAACATTATTTTAAAATCTTAAATAATATCTGAAAAAGTGTCACTTATCAAATAGCACAGTCATTTGAGCTATGACTATATTTTACAAAAGAGTGTGTACTAAAGTGGGACAGTTAAAAGATACCATTCCACAATTTAAAAAATAGTAAAATGAATAATCATACCATCAAACTGGTCTTCACCTTCAGTCATCAGTTCATCATCAGAGCAAATACTTAGAACATTTACCAACATTTCTGTCACTATTCCAAAGAAACAAAACAAAACAAAAAGTTACACATTAGCTGCCTATATTCACCTGTTTATATGCATATACAGCAACTATTCATATATTATTAACTCAAGAAGACTAACACATTCTGACAGCAGGAATGATAGAGTTAAAAGATACAAAGGCTTTCAAAATGAAGAAATTTAATAGATAACAAGTATGAGAGAGATTCTTTAGGGAGTAAGTTTTAAGGTCTCTTAGAAAAAAGATATGAAGACCTACAGAGATGAGAACAGAGAGGAAAAACATCTATATACATTTATTATTTTTAAACATATACATTTAAATTATTTATTTATGGATATAGCATTAAGAAGTAAGGGGAAAAAATCACAGCACAATCCCACTGTTGCAAAAAAAAAAAAAACAGTCCTAGGACTCAATCTCTTAAAAACTGGCTCCAACAACTCTCCTGAAACTTAACTCTTAAGACTACTAATGACTACCTAACAACCTGAACCAACACTTTGTTCTTAGGCTTAATCCACCTTTACCATTCTACATATTTTCCCCTTCTTTTTGCCCTTGGTTTCCAGAATTCGATTCTTAAGGTCTTCCTACCTTTAGACTTCTACTCGTAAGGTTTTCCTACCTTTAGACTATTTTTCCAAAAATTTGAATATTCTGAAGATTCTTTCTGCACTTTTGTTCTTTTCAAATGCTCAAATTTCTTGTGATTCCATCTATTACCATATAGTTTAAAATATCACCTTTTTGAAGATGATTCCCAATTCTCTGTCACCAGTCTTGACCTCTCTTTCAGAGTCTGGATTTCCTTGCTGGTTTTATTGGCAGCCTCTTAAACTATTTGTATACTGTCTGTTTCCCTTACTAGAATGAAAGCTTCATGAATGCAGTGTATTGTTTTGTTTGCCATTGTATCCCCAGAGCCTAGTACTGCGCCTAGCACATGACAGGCAACGAAGAAGTATCTGACAAATTAGTAAATAAAAAAGGTATAATAAATTTCAATTAGTAAATAAAAATATCTATTCAATATTCTGAGAGCACCTAGAAATGAATAACTCTGGGATTCATATATAAAAGATCCAGTCCCACTGTGGCTGGTGTGGCTCAGTCAGTCAAGTGCCAGTGTGTGAACCAAAGGTTCGCTAGTTTGATTTCTAGTCAGGGCACATGCCTGGGTTGCAAGCCAGGTCCCCAGTAGGGAACATTCAAGAGGCAACCACACATTGATGTTTCCCCTCCTTCTCTTTCTCCCTCCTGTTCCCTCTCTCTAAAAATAAATAAATAAAACATTAAAAATAAATAAATAAATAAATAAATAAAAACACCTGCCCAGTCCCTACTCTCCAAAAGCTTACTAACTACTGAAGAGTGTGTGTGTGTGCGTGTGTGTGTATGCTACAAAAGAGTGATGAGCACTGTGCTGTAAATGTACAGAAGTATGTCAAAGATCTGCTAGAGAAAGGAAGGCTTTTGGTAGAGGAATAATAAAGTAGGAGTATGTCCAGGTGGCAAGGGCAGATAAGGCATTCTAAAAAAAGTTAGGAAAAATATGAGGTAATCACATAGATCAATGGAATGCAATTAAGAGTCCAGAAATAAAACTTCACATTTAAGGTAAACTGTTTTTTAAAAAATTTATTAATTTGAGAGAGAGAGAAAGAGAGAAGCTGATTTGTTGTTCTATTTATTTATGCGGTCATTGGTTGATTCTTGTATATGCCTTGACAAGGGATTAAATCCACAACCTTGGCATATTGGGACAACACTCTAACCAAATGAACTACCCAGCCAGGGCAGAAGGCAGCATTTCTGCTCTTAGGCCACAGCATCAGGAAAAAACCCTTGAGATTAGTTCAGAAGTCAGTATTTGGTTGGAAAGACCTAAGCACTAGACCAGAAGAACAGGAACCCCTTGGTATCTGCATGTCAACAGATAGAATTACAATGAATTCCCCCAAGCCCAAAGTCCATTTTAGCATAACAAACTGCTCAAATACAACCCAGCAATGACCACTTGAGGCTTAAGTACAAATATAATACCCAAGAAGGAACAGAAATGGTCATTTGATGGTACAGAAGGAAATCAGTTATAGGGGAAAGATTCAGAAGTAATTTGAAGATATAGAAGACCTGATGAAGCAAGATTTTGAAAAAGCAGAAGGGAAATAGAATCCAGGGACAAAAAGATAAGAACTCAAGATGAGTGCAGCTTACAAAGCAGGGAACAGAGAGTACAGAAAGCTGCCACTAATATTTTGTGTTTTCTTTCAATGTGAGGAAAGTGGCTGGAAAAAAGGTTGAAAATTTAGACTACATCCTAAAGGAAATCAGAGAGAAAGCCAACCAGTGACATAAAGGATGTTTGAGTACTATCAAGAACCCAGCTAATGCACCCAGAAATCAAAGGGTGGTACCAATTTATAAGGTTGCCTTCAGCAGTGCTATAGATCCTGGCTATAAGAATGGAGAAAATGAATGGCTACACTTTACTGGGGCTGAGTTATCACAAGCAAAATAGAAAAACAAGAGATAAAGAGTCTGAAGGTGTGTTAGGAAAGATGGGAGGCAAGGAGAGTTTTGACTAATAAAAAAATGACATGGTCAAAGGCCTAGTGATTCCAATGAAGCTTAAGAGCAGCTATAACCAGAATGATGGGCTGATAGAATAACAGGGGTGTTCATCAGAGGGTGTTAATGGCACTATCATTATCAGACTCAAAACGTCCAAGTTATCTTTAACCATTCCTTCCCATTAAACATGCAATCTTGTTAAGTCTCACTGGTTCTAAGTCTACGGTTCTTGCAGTTCTCCCCTGCTCTCTATTCTAGATCCTACCAAAGCTTCATTGTGTTTCTATTTGACACATGATGTAGCTTCATAACAGGTCTCTCAAACTTTAGTCTTCCTTCCAGTCCATTTCACCAGAATAATTTTTCTAAATAACTATCATGGTCATACTCTGTTTCAGTTGCTCTCCGCCTTTATGAAAGTTCCAAATTCTGTGTGTTGGTGATCCAGAGCCTCGCAATCTAGGCATGACTTAACTTTTCATTCTTTTTCTACTATTGTCCATACATCCTACTGGCTAATCAATCTGAATGCCTTAACATTTATCAGTGACCTTATGCTTTCTTGCTTTCAGAATCAGACTTGGGAACTTGTCTTGCATAGACTTCTCGTGCCTATATGTACCAGCACAATTCCACCATTCTTCAAGCCCTAGACCAATGTTACTTTAATCCCTTGGATAGACATAATCTCCCCTCTCCTCTTAATTGCTATAAAAGTATACTTGTCTTAGAGTGCTTACTGTGTTACATTTTACCATCATTTATGCAGCTTAAGTACATATCTGTATTTTTGTATCCTAAGTACCTTGCATAAAACACACATTCAAAACAAATCTAGTAAATGAATAAATCTTATATGTATGACCTTTTATTAAAGATCACATCATATTGTATCCTCTAGAAGACAGGTTTTGAAATTGCGGCCAGGTAACCACTTGACTTCAGATGTATGAGCATCCTGAAAATGTTATGCATATGTACAAATGCAAAATATATGTACATAGATTTTTCTGGAGTAAAAATCCATAACTTTCATCAGATTCTCAAAAGTGTTTTGTATTAAGAAACTGACGTTTTTGTGTTTATCTTAATTAAAAAGGGAGTCCTTACTATAACATTTTTTTCATTTTCTAAAACATTTATAGATTTTAAAAAACTCAGCTGAGACTTGATTGAAAATTATTTGAGGTATGCGCTGGGGAACAGCAGATGGGGATATAAATGACACAGTATGGGCCATGATTTGACAATTGTCAAAGCTGAGTAACTGGTACATGGGAGCTCATCTTATCATTCACTCTGCCTTTGTATATGATGGAAATTCCAACAATTTTTAAAACTGAAATAAAAAGCCCCCAAAAGGTTAAAAAACATGGCTTTTAGCTAACTTGAGGATTAAACCAGCCTCTCAGGAAGTCTCTGGCTTATATTAGTTGCTTCCCAGAAACTAGAGCAGAGTCAAACTGGCTTGTTTCAAGTAGAACAAATAAGATTATAATTTGCTGCTTTCCACATCTAAAAAAACTTTCACTAGACTTAATAAGTAGTTAGGTGCCCTAGCTGGGTGGCTCAGTTGGTTGGAGCATTATCCCATACACCAGAAGGCTGTGGGTTCAATTCCTGGTGAGGGTATATGCCTAGATTGCAGGTTCCATCCTCAGTTGGTGGAGGCACATATGGGAGGCGGCATATCAATGTTTCTCTCTTTCATCGATGTTTCCCTCTCTCTCTCAAAACAAAAAAATCAGTGAACATATCCTCAGGTAAGGATGTTTTTTAAAAGCCACAAAAAAGGTAGTCGGGTTATCTAAAAAATTATTAAAGTGGAAAATATGCAACAAGTTTGAGAAAATCTTCCTATTGTGCTCAACAATGGTTAGCATTCTATTCACATATAATATTGAAATCTGAGCTTCACATTTTTAAGAAGATGTGAATAATTTAGAGAAGACCCATAGAAAAACAACTAAAATGGTTAAAAGGTTTGAATACTTCCTCATCTTATCACAGGTAAGATGATTTAGAGTGGCAAAAGAACAAAAAATCACATAGTAGCAGACTTCAAATGTAGATATGCTGACAGAAATCTATTCTCCATCTCCACTTATGGGACAACAACCAAAAGTAGACTAAATTTTCTCATCTTTCAAAAGAAGTTACACTACACATGATTGTTAAGTTCACCATGCACTCTAAAATTCTGTGATTCCTTCCTGGTTTCTGATGGGTGAATTAGTTGAGAAAAACTATTATTGTTCTTTCTTTCCTTGTTGAAACACTTATAGCACAAACATTTAAATTAGGTATAATTAAATATCTCTTTATTGTGGAAACATCAGAGAATCAAATTAGAATTTCTGAAATATCCATTTTCCTCCTAACCTACTTTTCCTGCTTTCTCCACCCCCTACATTCCACTCATATTACATTAAAATAGTTGAGTTGCAGACTAGCCTGGAGACAGGGAAGAGGCAAGATAAATTCTTAAATTACTTTTAGTCCAATGATGCTATGATTGAACTATTTCTCATATACAAAGATAGAAGGTTATAAATGTAATGCATCCCTGGCACCTAAACCTTTTACCGGTCCCCTTCTCAAATGCTAAAGTGGGTAATTCTATCTTCACATTAACTTAATGTTGACCTATTGAGTAACTGATGAAGAGTCAAGGCAATCTAAAAAAACCTTTTTAACATGTGCTGCTTAAGTATTAACTCTAAATTTTAGAACCCAAAACTGCCTTGGCAGAAGTAACATATCTCAAACAGAAAGAAACATTTTGTAACATGAAAGAGGTGACAAAAAATAGAGAAGGATATAGAACAAAATGTTCTACATCATGTCTATACTCTCATCATACTCTTCCACATAAGGAAACTAAGGTATTGCCTTGTGGAAAAATTAATACAAAATTGGAAATGTGATAAAATAAGGAAATCCTAAGAATTCTATAGAACTAGAACAAAACACAGAATTTCTTAAATAGCATTTATGTTCTCTTTAAAAGCCTACTGAGTATATACTAATAGGTATCCCTCTAATTACTAAAGAAGCATTACTGCCAAAATTGCATGCCTATTTTTTATAGGAGAAGAAATATTAAATTAGAACCTGAATTTTTTTTTACCTTTTTTTTTACAGAGTACAGGACTGCTATAAAATGACTAACATTGCACAAAATAAGGCCTATGAAATTCTCCCACGGGCTGCTGTGACATCCCCAAAATTGGTGTTAGAACATATAAAAGTGTCCATTACAAAGCAAAACTTTACCTCTATAAAAGATTTAAGCTAAAGAAAAAAAGAAAACCCAACAGCTGAAGAAAACATCAGGCTATTTATAAGTCTTCTCCCAGTCCCCCAGACACATTCACATGGGGGCTGTAAACAGCTAACTAAAATATCTTTGAAGCTTTCAGATCCCCACCCACTGACACAAGTAGAGCTGTACCCACAGTGAAACCAGACTTCAGCTTCCTTTACCAAGTATGTGTCTGCGATAGTAAACTGGAGTAAATCTAACAGTAATAAAACAATGTTTTAAAAATTAAAATTATACCTTTTTCTCCAACAAATGGTAAAGACCATGTGAAGACATCCATAAAATTGGGCAACCAGTAAGGATGTGGAGAACAGTTAAACTGTCTAATATTCATCACATTATTTTCATACTTTAATACAGCAGCTGCAAGATAAGTTTGAATGTCAATGTAACAATTTGTCTTTAGCTCCAGAAGTCTAAAACACATAAAAGCAGAAAAATATCTTTTTAACAGGGTGGAGAATCAAAGGATGAGTGGAATGAGGGCTAGTAGAGGGAGGTAAGGACAAATTTTTAAATGAAATACTCTTTGCTTTTTAACACCCTTTTATGTAGAGCATAGTCAGATCTTATTATTATTAATAAAACTTCCAGATTCTTTCTAAAATGTTTGTTTTACTTTATAATCCAATGATACATATACACTTTTACTAAATCCAAAATTGTGAAAACTCTATTTTTAGAGGAAACAGAGAATGGCAATGAACAATTTTCTAGGTTTAAAAGTTCATATAAGTTAGAGAAATTTAAGGGTCTTTTTAGTTGCAGGTAACCTGAAAAGGATAGCTGAATGGTAATAAAGAAAAACAAAACAAAACAAAAAAAACCCAGTGTGAAACATTTATAAATGTATGAATATATTTATTTCATTTCATACAGGGAATCACATGAAGTACTATAAAGAAATATTTTACTTCATTTAGGGCAAAAATCCATTAAAATGCCAAAAAAAGGGAGAATATAAGAGCCAAATAAGCCAAAAGATAACATACTCATCTCAACTCTAGATATTTTTCTAATGTTTCAATATGTTGATATACCTAGTATCTTAAATTAATTGATGTAAGTTTCAGTCACTGATTATATTATTTTGAGGAATACTGGGTTAGATGGGCTAGATTCTAATCTAAGCTATGGTACACACTAGCTTCAAAATGCTTAGTAAATTATTTACCTAATCTGTTTCTCATTTATAAAAAGGACTAATATATCCACCTTGCCTATCTCAGAAGTTTGTTTTAAGATCAGAGAATATATTTCACATGACAGTACATAAAATTATAAAATGCTCTGCAAATATAATAATAATTATGTGGTTACATTTTTTTCACTTTAATAAAAAGTATCGAAATACAGATGTTAAATTCCAAGATTTGAGATTCTGGCTAATACAGAATCACAAGTAATATTGTTGTTTCTCTTATGAAATTCCCATGAAATAAAAGTATTTTAAATTTAGCCTCAGAAATTAAAGGCTTGATACTAAGCTTTCAGCATTAAAAAGAGAATCTAGAAAATTGTCTTACATATAGGATGAAACATTATAGACATACCGTAGCACATAAGCACTTGAATTACTAACACTATGTACAGACTCAGAACTATCAAGAGACATTTGATTTTGACAAGATAGATTTAATGGTGTGAGTTTCTTTTCTGAGTATTAAGAAAATTGATCCTTTAACCTCCTGAGTCAAACTAGCAAAGGACAACAGTAAGGCAGCAATGAACTAAGCACTGAACACTAGCTTTGTTAATACTGACAAGGGGAAGTCACAGTTGAGAAATGAGAACACTAGTAGAAAGTTAAATGCAGGACTTAATTCTGTTCTTGAGAATGTAGTCAAAACTTAAGATATGTTTCTCCTCAAAAATGAAGGCACATTTCATTAGTTTTTAAATTTATAAACCAAAATATAATTTTAAATATTTTAGCACTGGCATAACCATTAAAGGCTGCATTAATCCTAGCTTCTAATAATTAGCAACTCAGTTAACAACAACAGTTTGGCTGTTTTGGTAATTAACACAGTATTAAGTTCTTGCAGCATATTCTGTATCACAGTTATTATATAGCATGGTACTGTTTGACCTCTAGCAAATGTTTTAATCTTTTAACCATCACCTCCAATCATCCAAAGAACTCTTACTCTTCTCCTCTTTTGAATTCACACCAAGACCCATATTTAACAATGACCTCATTATCTCTCTAAAATCTGTTCTTTCTTCCTGGCACATCCACTCCAGTCTGACCCTTCAACCTATGACACAGTCAACTGAATTCCAGACACATCGAGACAGAATAGGAACTGACTTCTTAATATCCTCTCCTAAAAATGTGAACTATATAAACATACCCAAGCTCACCTTCAATGACCTTGGCACACAACTCGATTAAAATCTTTTGATATCATCTGTCAATAAGCTATGTTCAAAGTTAAATGAAACCCAATTACTATTATACATAGATCAAACATTGAGGGTAGGATGGGGAATGAAAACCAATGGAACAGAAGGTAAAGAAAAAAAGATGTAAGAAAAAAGGAAGGAAGAACAGTAAAAAGAAAGGAAAGGGAAGAATGTATCTGTGAAAGGAGGTCAGAGTAAATTAATCAAAGAAAGCTCAACTACAAATCTTCATGAGGCAGTGAGAAGACTGTAGAGGTAAAAGGAAGTAAGAAAGGGAAAGAGAACCTAGATCAGTGAACATAAAACAAGAAACAACTGTACAGTATAAACACATAAAATGGTCAAAGTGGCAATAGTTTTACGTAAACAAGAAAACAATCTCTTGCTTATAAGAGAAAAGAGTTAAGAAAGGGGAGCTGGAGAAAATCATGTTTGGTTTTGCTTGACTTTTACAAGACAGCTTTTGTGACAGGTTGTAGAATGGTTACATATGGCTTAAGTTTTACATTTTGGATTTTTATTTCATGTTCTCTCCCCTCCCTTACATCTTAGACTTTTTTATAAGGAGATCTGGATAGTTATTCATACAATGCCCCTTTTCTATTATAATTTCAAAATTAAGTCAATTAAAATGCTAAGTTGTTCAACAATTTTTTTATCAACAACATCTTACCTTTATTATTGTAGACATCTAAGTAATTAGGTGCCGAAAAAATTGTTATTAATGAAGGGAACCCTGTAGTTTGACTTTTTCTGTACATTCTATAGCTGCAAAACAAATAGCTTAATATGCATCGTAAAGCATCAATCATTGGTACTAAGTTTGATTTGTACATAAGGTGTTAATTTGGGTCAGGGAAACAGAATTCTTACCCTGCATCTTGAGCTTCATGAGCTCTAATAATCGATAACAAATTATTGTTTTGCAAAAATTCACACACTGCTGGGTAGCTGTGGGGGGAAAAGAGTGAATTAAGTAAAGTAATGGTTTTCCATATGAAGCATATTCTATTTTAACAACTAAAATGTGATTAATCTTGGAGAGTTTTCCTTACTTATAAAAATAAGAACATCCTCGAACTGTATTGTGACTAAAATGTTCCTGTGATTTTTCATTTCCAAAATCTTCAGAAGGATCGGACCATAACAAGTCACACATTGGTCCAAATGCAGGTGGCTCTTTGAATCTATCTAACTGTGAAAGAAAGAAAAGAAACAACAAAATTAACTTCTCAAAAAGTGAGAACAAATGAACATAGGAAAATGATAACAACTTTCAATACTACACTGAAGTATAACATACTACACTGTACATTGTTTTGAATGGTTAGAAGATATTTCCTTAAAATGTCAGTATATTAATTTTTACCATACTTAATTTGGCAGTGAAGAGTAGTCTAGAGCATCTACTCTCTACCCATCAAATTACTATATATAGGAATCAACATTGCAACTAAAATATGTACTTACTCTCCTAATATCATCAAGTGTGTGGATTTCTGGTGAAAGTCCACCATGAACACAAAGAAATTGTTGGTTTAAAAGTGCAGCAAGAGGCAGGCTATCAAAAGCTTCCATACAAGCTTCATAGACTCTTTCTGAATATTTAATTTTACCTAGAAAAAGAAAAATTAAATTGAAAATTACACTATTACTTGATCTTATTTGACTATTAAAACAAAGGCAAGAAAACTACAGACACAGAAAACAGCCAGTGGTAGCCAGAAGTTGAGAGTGGGTGAGGGGTAACTGACTACAAGAAAGCAGCAAGAGGAATTTTGAAAATGACAAAACCTTTCTGTATCATGACTATGGTGATGGGCACCTCTATGCATTTGTCATGTCTCAGAATTAAACACCATAAAGAGTGAATTTTACTGTAAACAATTTTTAAAGAGGCAAGCATCTTGCTCTAGAAAAATCAACAAAGATAAGCAGTGTTATTGGTCTTTTTTTAAATCCTAATCTGAAGATATGTTTATTGATTTTAGAGAGAGGGGAAGGAGGGAAGGAGGGGGAGAGAGAAGGGTGGGGAGAGAGGGAAAGAAAATGAGAAACGTTGATTGGCTGCCTCCCATACATGCCCTGACCAGGGATGGAACCCTTAACCTAGGTTATGTGCCCTGACCAAGGATGGAACTCACAACATTTTGGTGTATGGGACAATGCTCCAATCAACTGAACCACCTAGCCAGGGCTTTTATTGGTCCTATGAAGACAAAATATGTGTTCTTTTAAATTTATTTTAAGTATGTAGCAGATAGTCATAAGATACTACTAAAAATAAGTCAAATCTCTAAAAACAGCTCAACCCTGCCCTGGCTGTGTGGCTCAGTTGGTTAGAATGTCATCTGGTACACCAAAAGATTGAGAGTTCTATTCCTGATCAGAGAACATACCTGAGTTGTGGGTTCGATACCTGGCTGGGGTATGTACAGGAGGCAGCTGATTGACATTTCTCTCTCACATTGATGTTTCTCTCTCTCTCTAAAATCAATAAACATATTTTTAAAAATTTAAAAACAGTTCAATTCTTCAAAGTAAGGCAAAATTAAAATGATAAAGTTAAAATATTTTTAATACTTTATTTTATTCTAAGAGTCAGTGATTACTTTGTTGATATAAGCAATACTACTTCTATATCATCATAATAAAACTCAAGGTCCATCCAATTAAAAAAATATTATTCATACACTGGAGAAGCAGAGGGATTCCTCAAGACTACAATGCATGCTCAAAATGGGCTGTGATGCCAGAAGCCGATATAACACAGAAACTCCACCAAATCAAACTTGTCATTTACTTTTAAGGAGATACCATATACATTCCTTTACTCCTTTATACCTTTAATTCCTGGATATTTTGTTTTTGGTAGGATTCTGGTGGGTGGTATGTTAATTACCTAAGGGGGGCAAAACCCTTAGTTCCTATTTTCCTCTTTAATATTGTAACATTCAAATATGAGTATCTCTACACCCAGCAACCAGAGATTCTAAACTGACAGTCTGCTAACAGACCTGTTTTCCAGTACTGTGGTTTAATAAAAATTTTAATTTGATTGCTTTTAGGTCAAGTATGCACTTTCCAGGTTCATCTTACATTCACTTACATTCACATTCACTCTTACATCACTCATCTGCCTGATTTTTGAAGTTATGTGAGTTTGCCACGTCCACAATTACCCATCACTATATATTTCTACTTTTACTGGAAGTCTCTACTAATATATCCTCATTGGATCATGTTCTGAGTCTCAATAATTCTGAAATTACCTATTTTTGAAACTTAACTCTAACACTTAATTATTAACTAACAAGCACACAGCTATGAGGTGTGAAAAAAAGCCAAACACTGCTGAATATCATGTCGTTGTTTATAACTATGTAATTATCACTGCTATAATAATTTAAGAGAGAAATGGATACACCTTATAGACTAAGAATTTCAATTCATTAACAGCACATTTCAAATAGTTTGCAGTGATAAGTGAATGAATAATTTTGTTAAGAACTTTCATGGGCCCTGGCCGGGTGGCTCAGCTGGTTGGAGCATCATCTGTGTGCCAAAAGGTTGTGGGTTTGATCCCTGCTTGGGGCATGTACAGAAGGCAATGGATTGATGTTTCTCTCTCACATCAATGTTTCTCCCTCCTAGCCCCAGAATCAATAAACATATCCTTGGGTGAGTATTTAAAAAAGACCTTCATGGGAATGCCTCAATTTTGGGGTACAAAAATCTCCAATGAGACAATGTTTTTTTTTTCACTTTTATCCTTCTTGTTAACATTACTATATATAAGTAACTATATATAAAACTCAAACTATTCTTAAGGTCCTGGCCACTGTGGCTCAGTTGGTTGGAGCATTGTCCTGTACACCAAAAAGCTAGGGGTTCGAGTCCCCGTCAGGGCTGACACCTAGGTTGCAATTTTGATCCCCAGTTGGGGTGCACATGGGAGGCAACCAAGCAATGTCTCTCCCTCACACAGATGTTTGTTTCTCTCTCTCAAATCAATAAACATTTTAAAAAATTTAAAACAAACTGTTCTTTAAAATGCCATTAAACACTAGGGAGTTCTTGACAATCCTCCTCAATTCTTTACATGTTTGTAAATAAAATCTGTTCTTACATGTTATACTGTAAAATCTTCAAACTCTCACTACCCATGTCACTCTAAAAGAATACGGAGGAAGTGAAACTATTTCTGATGACAGTACTCACATTCCTGTTTAAAGGTAAAATATTCCGTTAGGTGTCTGCATTCGTGATTGCCTCTCAGAAGAAATAATGTGCTTGGGTACAGAATCTTCAGGACCCATAAATATAAGACACACTGCAAAAGAAAATGTTTCCAGTGAATTTATCTTATATTTTTGTTTAACTTAGTTGCTTGATCTTTGCTCCTTTTCCTCTAACCCTATTACCTTATAATCTCTATTACTCATTATTATTTTTTCTTTGTCCTTAATTAACATAGCTCATGAAACAAGGACTTTGTCATCTTATTCCCTTCTTATTCTCCACTAGAAAAGTATCTAGCAAACAGTATAAGAGCAATAAATATTTGTTAAATGAGTGAGTCCAATGATCTACTTAACTACTTTAGATTTACAGACTACTTGCTGTAAAAACAATTAGCAGATTGGTATCCTCCTTAGGTAGATCAATAAGTAATAATGTAAGAAATTATAGCAGCTAACATTTATTAAATAATTACAATGCGTACAGCACTATAAAATTAATCCCTCTCGTTTATTCCTCCAGCCCTACGAAGTATGTAATAGTATCTCTCTTTTACAAATGAGGAAACTAAAGCAGAGAGTTTAAGTAACTTGTCCAAAATCATAAAACTTGTAAATAATGAAGATAGGATTCTGATACTTTGATCTTATGAAGGAAATAGCTGTGTTTTATGTTTATTTTGTAATAAAAGATGTTTTTCTCTAAATAGATTTAACATAAGATACAGTCAACTTTATTTAATTGCTTAAAAAAAAGGAAGGACCATTTCATATGGAAATAAGCTTGGTTTATATAATCATACGCAAAAAGAAAATACAAACTTTATATTTAACAAGTTAAGGTATACTGAAATGTATAACTATTCACACCTTCATTTTATTCACAGAGAAAAAACTAATTAAACCAGGAAAATAGTTATTAAAAATACTTATTAATGGACTACTTGCCCTTATTTTGATTCTTTGCTATTTTCCTTTTCTAAAAGTAAAACATATTAAGGAGTCAGCTTCAAAACAGTCTAATATAAGGACATACATGCCACCATGTTCAGTTACCAATTAAGCTTTCTAAAATTGTTTATTGCTTTTGTCAAAGTCCCCAGTCTTTTTGTTAAGAACTATTTTCTGGTTGTTGTTGTTTTTGAAACCATGAGGGAAGGTTGAGGAGCCTGATGATGAAACTATGAACGGAAGGAAGCACTCGGGATAATAAAATTTCTAAGCGAATTTCAGTGTACAGGGCACTGAACTCCTTTCCCCACTAGGTGTCCTAACATACTTCAAAGGAGGTTGACAAAAACACTGAGGAAGGGGATATAAACAATAATAACCAGCATGGAAATTCACCAAGTAAATCTTCCATATTTACCAGGAGAGGTGGGTTAAGAGCACAGGTTTGGAGGCAGACTGCCTGGATGCACCGATTACTAACAATGTGACCTTGGGCAAGTTTACTTAACCTTTCCAAGCCTCGGATTCCTCATCTCTAAAATGGATAAAATAACAGTACTTACCTCATAATGTTGTCGTGAGGATTAATCAATGTGTGTTAAGTGCTTAGAACATGCAGGAACATATTAAAGGTTCAACACAAATATCAATTGGTAGAGCTTTTACCTAGTAACTTTACCTCTAGGAATCTGTCCTACAGAAATAATTGGGCAAGTATGCAAAGATGCATAAATAACATGGCTTAATGAAGCATCATTTGAAATAACAAAAAACTGCAAACACCTTAAGTGTCTAACCACAGGAACTGATTAAATCAATTGTGGTTTGTTCATTCAATGGCATGCAATGCAGCTATTGAAAATATTAAAAATGTAAATTTATATTTACTGACCTGGAATACATCTCAGTATAAGGATGTAAGAAAAAAATCTAGTTACAGAAAAATAGAAAATGGTCTCATTTTCATTTAAGAAAAATAGAATACATAAATATCAATTATGTTATTTGCCTGCAATATATACAATCTTGTATACTATTTTTTATTTTTAAAAAATTTTATATTAGAAAATATAAATTATTCTATATTTACCTGATTTTACTTATATAATTCCAAAAGTATAAGAAGAAAAAACACCATCTACCAGTAAGTGAAAATCAACAGGTCGTTTTAATGCCTTTTAAGTTTTTAAAAACAAATGAGTAGTTTCAGAATACACAAAGATTCCACATGATATATTGGTGTCTTAACAGCTATAGAAAGAGGGATAAAAACACTAGGGTTTAAGCAATAAAAGTATTATAATGTGCTTTATTTAATCAGAGAAAATTCAATACAGGTTAATATCTTTAGGGGTAACAGAGATAAACAGCACTGACTCTTTAGGGCCACAAGATAATAGGGTAATATAGACCCCTCAGTTTATTTATAATTTCCACTGGGAAAAATGGCAATTATATCAACAGGGTAATACAGGGATAATTAATGGAATAGTTTGAATAACAGAAGAGGAATAAATAGTAACTTTACCAGAAAACTTCAGAAAATGCAGCGGTATTAAGAAGAACCCAATACTTTAAGGAACTTTAAGGAACTTACTAGGTATTAATGAAAATTATCTATGATAACACTTAAAAGCAAACCAAATGACAGTATATGATTATTACCTCTATACTAAAATAACCTCTGTCCACATAATCACCAAGAAAAAGGTATCGTGTATTAGCAGGTGATCCTCCTACTTCAAAAAGTTTCATCAGATCAAAAAATTGGCCATGGATGTCACCACACACTGAAACAAGAAGATTATTAGATATGAAAGAAAAACTCTGAAATAACAAATTTTACTTAAATTCTAATTTCTTTTAAATAAGAGATAGTATAAATTCTATCAAGAAATGTCTGAGAAGTCATCTATGAAGACTCACGATAGGGATGATGTATACCCAAGTATTCCTATGCTCAAGATCTAGAACAAAATGTAACAGGCACTGAAATTTGTAGACGGTATCAAAATTTTCATCTAAATTTATAAAGCTCCTCTTTAGAAAACCAAGCATGTGTGTATTAGGATGACAAAATTATAATGGTAGCAGTGAAAACTCCAATCTAACTCAGTACTTTCTATTGACTTCTAAATAACTCTCTTTGGTATCTAATATGACATTTAGGCATTTCCCTCTAATGACTGAAAGCAAAGTAATTATCTGTTGAATCAAACTGAATTATGGCCACCACAAATAATGAAACTGTCAAAATAGAATATTAGACTAGCTTCAGTGCTCAAATTATTTAGGATCATGTTTATTCACTAAAAACAAAAAGAAACTTTTAAAAATTAACAGCAGTAATTTAAAAATTCAAGATAATGTCCATGTAATATTAATTGGGAATATGATATGATTAAAGAAGAAACAGCCTTATATCTAGGCAACTAAATAATAATGTAATAAAGAAACAATATCCAAAATATAAATAAATGTACCTGTAATTGGAGCCTCTACTTCTATCATGGTTTTCTCTCTCCGAAGGATGGCAGCACCCTCATTGATAATTCTAAGTGCAATTTCTTCATCTACCCGACCTTCTTTTACTAAGTGGTTCTTCAGAACATCAACCCTAGGTATCCCATCCATATCAAATACTTCTTCAGATGTCAAGCGATGTGTTGGGGGAAAAGGGACAGCTGCAATTGTTTTAATTAAGAAAAAATAAATCACCATATATTATATATAATATGCTAACAAAACTAATCAGTGGATCTAGGAAATAAGAGTAAAAAATAAGCTGGTTTTTGTTTCATCTTCATTTATTGGATGGACATACTAACTTTTAAAAAGTTTTTTTAAAAAATGAGTAATCAAATTATACTTCTTTTTGTTAATCTGTATATAACATTTTCTTTGTTGAGAATTACTAGAGAAATGAATTGTCTTCACAAAACTAAAAGTTCTTTCAGGATAACTAAAGCTTTTTTCTTTAAGCCAAAACATCTTTTTGGCAAAACTCTCACAACATATCATGCGTTCTTCAGCTTACAATTAATATAACTCAATACCACATAAGCCTGCATGGAAAGATAGCCCAAATATAAGACAATCCACCATGTTCGTAATAAGAATATCGAAAACAATGGTTTCTGGCCCTCGCTGGTGTGGTTCAGTGGATTGAGTACAGACGTACAAACCAAAGGGGCGCTGGTTCAATTTCCAGTCAGGGACACATGACTGAGTTACTTTCCGTTTGTGGAATGCTGCCCAACTTCTAAGCCACAATAGTCAGGGCAAAAGGTCTACTTTCAAAGGTATCTAGCATAATTTGTGGTCATATACCTAGCAAAAATTACCATATACCTGTTAAATTTATTTGATTCCTTTTTCACTGAATCCAACAAATGACCTCTTTATGCACTTAAAATCACTGAAGTCGTTTTAGGCTCTTTACCAAACAGTACTTTGTTTTTCAAAATAGAGGGAAAGAGAGAAATTTACAGTAAGAGTCTATATAAAGACATAAACCTAAGGCAGTTCCCTCTTTTCTGAAATAAAAGTTTTTTTTAGACAACTCATTTTATATTCAGGCATACAGTATAATATACAGTATTTTCTTGATGTTTCTGGGTCATCGTGATTAGCAATTATTATACAGAAGACTGGAATTGTATAGAAACAATTACTTCTTCACATTTCATAACTTAAAGTAACTAAAGACAGGGGGCTGGGTTAGAATTATATCAATTACCTAAGGAAGTATAAATAAGCACATTCTCATACAAGGGGAAAAAATTAGAAAGAACTCAATCCTTTTAAAAGTGCATATGAGGAGAGATCAAACATGGTGGAGGAGTAAGTGGAAGCTACACTAACCTCCTTCCTGGACCAAACTGGAATTAAAACGAAATTGTAGAGAAGTCATCCTAAATAACCAACTGAACACTAGCTGCAGAGAAGCTTTATAACCACAGATAGATGGAAAAAAAACACTTCACCACAATCTCACTGGTAGTGCGTGCAGGGGAGGCGCAAAATGACTGGCCAGGCCACATGGGTGGCAGCTGTATTTCCAGAGGGATATTTCAGCAGTTGGGGGGCTCCCCTTGAGAAGTATGTGGTCTAAACCCCAAGTCAGGCACCCCAGCCTACAGCACCAGAACCAGAGAAACCAGATAATATCCAGCTGTGAAAAGCAGCAAGGTTTCTGTCTACCAGGTAGACGGCTGGAGACTCAGAGAGCCTCTTAATGCTCAAAATTTCATTTGCAGCCACTTACTTTGGGCTCCAGCAGAGGGAGGGCAGAGTGCACTACAGATGACTGAGGAGTCTGGGGTTGGTGGTTCTGGGGAAAGAATGAAGAAACAGCCACCAGGATCCCTGTGCTGAGTTATCACCCACACTGCAGGAGGCAGCTTTCTCAGGCAGAGCACTCCCCTCCAAGTGCATCAGCCTGAGCGGAAGCAATAGGCCCACCCTGTGGAGTTTAAGCAGGCCTGCTGATTACAGCTTAAGACCATAACACCAATTAGTGTAACACCTAAGGCAGATCTCTGGGAGCTCTATGAGACTTCAGCTGATCCTCACCAGGGCCCTGTGCTAATAAAAGGCAGCCTTGAGGTGCAGCCTGTTCCTTCTGCACACAAATGGGCCCAGCTGAGGGAGTCGCACACTGCTGAAAGCTCCAAACAGACTGACTAGGGCTAGTCAAAAGCAGTGTCTAACAAAGGCCTATACCAGAGACTCTGCAGATGTACCCAATACATAGGAACAAATACAAAGAAGCAGCCAAAATGGGAAGACAAAGAAACAGACCCCAAATGGAAGAACAAAAGAATTCTCAAGACAAGCTAGATGAAATGGAGGCAAGCAATTTATCAGATAGAGAGTTTACAGTAGTGATTACAAGAATACTGAACAACGTGAAAAAAAAAGATACAGAAACCATTAAAAAGGACCAGTCAGAAATAAAGAATGTAAGATCTGAAATAAATAATACACTGGAAGGAATAAACAGTAGGTGAGATGAAGCAGAGGATCACACCAGTGATTCAGAAGACAACGTAGAAAAAGAACACCCAGGCAGAGCTGCAAAAAGAAAAAAGAAATTTAAAAAATGAGGAGAGCTTAAGAAACATTTTGGACAATGTGAAGCGTAACAACATCATGGGAATACCAAAAGGAGATGAGACTTAGCAAGGGATCAAGAACCTATTTGAAAAAATAATGATGGAAAACTTCCCTAATCTGGTGAAGAAAAAAGTCACACAAGTCCAGGAACCTCAGAGAGTCCAAACAGGATGTATCCAAAGAGGACTACACTGAGACACATCATAATTAAAATGACAAGGGACAAGGAGAGAATCCTAAAAGCCACAAGAAAAAAGTCAGGTAGTAACCTACAAGGGAGCACCAATTAGAGTCATTTGATTTCTCAATAGAAACATTTCAGGCCAGAAACGAGTGGTGTGAAATAGTCAAAGTAATGAAAAGCAAGGACCTACAACCAAGCCTACTTTACCAAGCAAGGTTATTATTTAAAATTGAAGGAGAAATAAGGAGCTTCAAGATAAGAAAAAGCTAAAGGAATTTGTTAACCACAAACCAGTACCGCAACAAAAGTTAAAGGGCTTGCTTTAAGAAGAAGAAACAAATAAGCAGAGGAAAACAGTATGACAATAAAATGGCACTAAATATGTATCTATCAATAATAATCTTAAATGTAAATGGCTAAAATGCTCCAATCAAAACACACAGGGTGGCTGAATGGGTAAGAAAACAAGACCCATATCTATGCTGCCTTCCATCTCAGATCAAGAGATCCATTTCATATCAAAGACATATGGACTAAAAGTAAAGTGGTGGGCCCTGGCTGGTGTAGCTCAGTGGATTGAGAGCTGGCCTGTGAACCAAAGGGTCACCGGTTGAATTCCCAGTCAGGGCACATGCCTGGGTTGCAGGCCATGTCTCCAGTAGGGGGTGCGCAAGAGACAACCACACATTGATGTTTCACTCCCCTGCTTTCTACCTCTCTTCCCCTCTCTCTAAAAATAAATAAAAATACAATCTTTCAATAAATAAATAAATGAATAAAAGTAAAGAGATGGAAAAAGATTTCATGCAAATAGAAAAGAGAAAAAGCTGGGGTAGCAGTACTTATAGTTGACAAAATAGACTTCAAAACCAATGCTATAGTAAGAGACAAAGGACAACAATATATAATGATAAAGGGAACAATCTAACAAGAGCATAGAACCCTAGTCCATATTTATGCACTGAATATAGAGGCACCTAAATTTGTGACGCAAATCTGGAAGGACATACAGGGAGAATTCGACTGAAATACAGTAACTGTTGGGAATTTTAACATTCCACTGACTTCAATGAATAGATCTTCCAGACAGAAAATCAACAAGAAGACAGTGGCCTTAAAACAACACACTAGATCAAATGGATTTAACTGATAATTTGACAGCATATCACTCCAAAGCAACAGAATATACATACTTTTCAAGCGCACACGGAACATTTCCTAGGATAGACTACATGTTAGGTCACAAAACAAGTCTCAATAAAATTTGAGAAGTTTGAAATCATATCAAGCATCTTCTCTGAACACAATGCTATGAAACTAGAAATCAATCACAAGAACACTGAAGAACATGCAAAAACATGGAGGATAAAAATATGTTGTTAAACAATGAATGGGTCAACAATAAGATCAAGGAAGACATCAAAAGGTATCTCGAAACAAATGAAAATGAGAACACAATAATCCAAAATCTAGGACACAGGGAAAATGGAAAACAATCCTAACAGGGAAATAAATTCATAGCATTATAGGCCTATCTCAAAAAAAAAAAAAAAAAAAAAGGCTCAAATAAACAATCTAACTTTACACTTAAAGGAACTTGATCAAGTCCAGAAGGAAATAATCAAGTACAGAGCACAAATAAATGGAGGAGAGTATAAGAAAAATGGTACAAAAGATCAATGAATCCAAGAGCTGGTTCTTTGAAAAGATAAACAAGACTGACAAACCTTTAACCAGACTCATCAAGGAAAAAAGAGAGAGGATCCAAATAAACAAAATCAGAAATGAAAGAGGAGAAATAACAACTAACACCAAAGAAATATTAAGGACTGTAAGAAAACATTATGAACAATTATATGCCAACAAACTGGACAACCTGGACGAAATGGACAAATTCCTAGAAACATAATTTTCCAAAAATAAATCAGGAAGAATCAGAGAATCTGAGTAGACAGATTACACCTAATGAAATTGAAACAGTAATCAAAAAACTCCCAAAAGCAAAAGCCCTGGATCAGACGGCATCACAGGTGAATTTTACCAAACATTCAAGAAGAACCAACACCTCTCCTTCACGAACTATTTCATAAAATTCAAGAGGAGGGAAGTGAGGCCAGCATTATCTTAATTCCAAAACCAGATAAAGACACTACAAAGAAAGAAAATTATAGGCCAATATCCCGGATGAACATAGATGCTAAAATCCTCAACAAAATATTAGCAAACCAAATACAGCAATGCATCAGAAAGATCATACACCATTATCAAGTGGGATTTATTCTGGGAACGCAAAGTTAGTACAACATTCACAAATCAATAAATGTGATTCACCACATAAACAAAATGAGAGATAAAAAACACGTGGTCATATCAATAGATGCAGAAAGAGCTTCTGATAAAATCCAGCACCCATTTATGATCAAAACTCTCAGCAAAGTGGCAATGGAGGGAACATACTTAAACATAATCAAGGCCATGTATGACATACACACTGCCAGCCTCCATCTCAACGGACAAAAACAACAAGCACTCCCCTTAAGATCGGGAACACGACAAAGATGTCCACTTTCACCTCTCTTACTCAACATAGTACTGGATATTCTAGCCACAGTAATCAGAAGAAATACAAGGCATCCAAGTTGGAAAGGAAGAAGTAAAACTGTCTTTATTTGCAGATGACATGATACTGTACATAGACAACAACCCCAAAGATTCCACCAAGAACCTATTAGAACTGAAAAATGAATTCAGCAAAGTGGTAGGATACAAAATTAATATCCAGAAATCAGTTGCATTTTTATATGTCAATAATGAACTAACAGAATGGGAAATTAAGGAAACAATCCCATTCACAATTGCTATAAAATACCTAGGAATAAACCTAACCAAAGATTTTGAAAAAGACCTATACTCAGAAAATTATAAGACACTGAAGAAAGAAAATGAAGATACAAATAACTGGAAGCAGAGCTTCCGGTCAAGACAGATGTGTAAATAAACACAGCTCACCTCCTCACACAACCACAGCAAAAATTACAACTAGGTAACAAAACAAATTATCACCCAGAGTCGTCAGAAAATCAAGTTGTATGGAAGTCTGACAACCAAGGAATTAAAGAAGCCACATTCATCCAGATGAGTACGAGGGACAGAAATGTGCAGAGGCACTGAGACATGGACCAGGGGTCCCACACCCACGTGTGGCAGATAAAAATTGGGAGGGATATGTCAGGAGTGAGGGATCCCACCCCACACCAGCCCACCCAGCCCACAGTTCCAGCACCAGGAAGATAAATGCCCATGATTTTCCACTGTAAAAACCAGCTGGGGTTGGAGCAGTGGAAGAAACTGAAGGATTCTCAGGAGTCTCCTTAGAAAGGGCCCCCAACAGACGGGATTTACGAAGACTCACTCACTCTAGGCTTCAGCACCAGAGCAACAACTGGAAACACACTAGTGGCATACAGGGAGAAACTGAAGTGACTGGCATCAGTGTGAGTGCTGGGAGACAGCTTACTCCTGGGGAAAATCCCAGAGGCCAGGCAGTGGCATTGTTCCCTCTCTAAGCACTGTCCCACACAGAGCCACAGAGCAGGGACTTGGCAACTTGGGTTGCCCTACCCTGGCGATTACCTAAGCCTCTACCCCATACAACTTACAAATGCGCTTTTCTGTAATAGGCCATGCTACCAAGACAGGAAGTCAAAGCACCTCTACCTAATACACAAAAGGAAACAGAGGGACTGCCAAAATGAGGAGACAAAGAAATATGGCCCAAATAAAAGAACAGAACAAAACGAAATGACGACACACAATCTATTAGAAGGAGAATTCAAAACACTGGTTATTAGGATGCTTAAGAACTACTGGGTACTTCAACAGCATAAAAAAGACCCAGGTACGTACGCCCTAGCTGGTGTAGCTCAGTGGACTGAGCACGGGCCTTCGAACCAAACAACTGCAGTTCAATTCCCAGTCAGAGCACATGCCTGGGTTGTAGGCCAGGTTCCAGCAGGGGATGCACGAGAGGCAACCATACATTGATATTTCTCCCCCTCTCTCCTTCCCTTCCCCTCTAAAAATAAATAAATAAAATCTTAAAAAAAAAAAAGACCCAGGCAGAAATGAAGATTACACTAAGTGAACTAAACAAATTTTTTTACAAAGAACCAACAGTGCGGGGAATGAAGCTGAGATGCAAATCAATGATTTAGAACATAAAGAGGGTAAAAACATTCAATCAGAACAGCAATAAGAACAAGAATCCAAACAAACAAGGATAGTGTAAGTGGCCTCTGAGACATCTTCAAAAGTACCAACATTAGAATCATAGGGATTTCAGAGGGGAAGGGAAAGAGCAAGACATTGAGAACTTATTTGAAAAAAACAATGAAAGAAAACTTCCCTAATTTGGTGAAGGAAACAAACATACAAGTCCAGGAAACAGAGAATCCCAAACGAGATGGATCCAAAGAGGACCACACCAAGACACATCATAATTAAAGTGCCAATGGTTAAAGATAAAGAGAGAATCTTCAAAGCAGTAAGAAAAAAGCAGTTAGTTACCTACAAGGTAGTTCCTGTAAGACTGTCAGCTGATTTCTCAAAAGAAACGCTGTAGGCTAGAAGGGACTGGCAAGAAGTATTCAAAGTGATGAGAAGCAAGGACCTACAACCTAGATTTCTCTATCTAGTGAAGCTACCATTTAGAATTGAAGGGCAGAAAAAGTTCTTCCCAGACAAGATAAAGCTAAAGGAGTTCACCATCACCAAACCATTGTTACATGAAATGATAAAGGGACTTATTTAAGAAAAAGAAGATCAAAACTATGAACATTAAAATGGCAATAAAGTCACAACTATCAACAATTGAACTAAAAAACAAAATAAGCAAACAAACAGAACTGAAACAGAATCATAGATATGAAGATCACTTGGAGGATTATCAGTTGAAACAAGGAAGAATAGGATCAAAGGTACAGGGACTAATAAATATAAATTGGTAGGTACAAAATAGACAGGCGATGTTAAGAACAGTACAGGAAATGGAGAAGCCAAACAATTTACATGCATGACCCATGGATATGAATTAAGTGTGTGAACTGCTGTAACGAATGGAGGGTACCAGGTAGAGAGGGGCATAGGGGGAAAATTGGGACAGCTGTAATAGTATGATCAATAAAATATATTTTTAAACAAAAAAATAAGTGGAAGCATATACCTTGTTCATGCATAGGAAGAATTAACATCATGAAAATGTCCATGCTACTCACAGCAATCTAGATTCAACACAATTCCTATCAAGATTCCAACAATGTATGTCACAGAACTAGAAGAAATATTTCAAAAATTTATATGGAACCATAAAATGCCCTGCACAGCAACAGCAATCCTGAGGAAGTAGAACAAAGTTGGAGGAATCATGCTACCTAATATCAAACTATACTGTAAGGCCATAGAACTCAAAACAGCCTGGTACTGGCATAAAAAGACACATAGATCAATGGAACAGAATAGAGACCCCAGAAATAAACCCACACCTTTATACTCAATTAATATTTGATAGAGGAAGCTAGCACATACAGTGGGCTAAATATAGTTTATTCAATAAATGGTGTTGGAAAAATTGGACAGATGTGTGCAGAAAAATGAAACTGGACCACCTTTTTTCACCACACACAATAAATTCAAACTGGATCAAAGACTTAAATATTAGAACTGAAACCATAAAAATCCTAGAAGAAAACATTGGCAGCAAAATCTTGGACATTGCTTATAGAAATTTTTTATTGAATATATTTCCCCAGGCAAGGGAAACAAAAGAAAAAATAAACAAATGGGACTGTATCAAACTAAAAAGTTTTTTACAGCAAAGGAAATTACCAACAAAATAAAAAGACTACCCACCGAATGGGAGAACACAATTGCTGATACATGTAATAAGTGGTTAATATCCTAAACTTATAAAAAACTTACAAAACGCAAAACCAAAAAAACAAACAACCCAAATAAAAAATGGGCAAAGGATCTGAACAGACACCTCTTCAAAGGGGACATACAGATGGCCAATAGACATATGAAAAGATGCTCAATATCACTAATCATCAGACAAATGAAAAAACCACAATGAAATGTGATCTCACACATGTCAGAATGGCTACCGTTAATAAATTAACAAAGCCCTGGCTGATGTGGCTCAGTGGATTGAGTTCCAGCCTACGAACTAAACAGTTGCTGGTTTGATTCCCAGTCAGGGGATATGCCTGGGTTGCAGGCCAGGGACCCAGTGGGGGGTACACAAGAGGCAACCACACATTGGTGTTTCTCTCCCTCTTTTCCCCTCTCTCTAAAAATAAATAAATAAAATCTTTAGAATTCCAGCCATCAACCAAAAAAGGGACAACAACAAATTTAAAAACAAAAAATAAACAGAACTGCCAGAAAATCGAACTGTATGGAAGTCCAACAACCAAGGAATTAAAGAAGAAACACTCATCCAGACTGGTAGGAGGGGCAGAGAGGGGCAGCTGGGGTGAAGGTCTCATGGCAAAGTGGTGGCTGGAGAACAGGGGTGGGCCAGGTGGCGGCTGGCAGAGCAGGTGCTCCCACATTTGTGTGCAGATAAACTGGAGGAACAACTGGGGAGCAAGACAGATAGAGCAACCCAGGGTTTCAGTGCAGGAGGTAGGGAATGGGGGTTGGGAATAAAGTCTCAAAGCCTCTGTAAAAACCTGTGGGCGTTGAGGCAGTGGGAGAAACTCCCAGCCTCACAGAAGAGTTCACTGGAGAGACCCACAGGGTCCTAGAACATACATAAAACCACCACCCGGGGAATCAGCACCAGAAGGGCCCAATTTGGTTCTAGGTACCAAGGAAGTGACTGAAAACTGCTGAGAACTGAGCAAGCAGCATTGTTCCCTTTGAGACCCCTCCCACACACACAGCACCACAACACAACAGGAGTTGCCCCACCCTGGGGAATACCTAAGGCTCTGCCCTTACTATGAAACAGATGCACCAAGACAAAAAAGCATAACCCAAATGAAAGAACAGATCAAAGCTCCGGAAAAAATACAACTAAGCAATGAAGATATAGACAACCTGTCAGATGTACAGTTCAAAACACTGGCAATCAGGATGCTCACAGGAATGGTTGAGTATGGTCACAAATCAGAGGAAAAAGTGAAGGCTATGAAAAGTGAAATAAAGGAAAATGTACAGGGAACCAACAGTGATGGGAAGGAAACTGGGACTCAAATCAACAGTTTAGAGCAGAAGGAAGAAATAAATATTCAATCACAACAGAATGAAGAAACAAGAATTCAAAAAAAAAAAAAAAATAAGGAGAGGCTTAGCAACTTCCTGGACAACTTTAAATGTTCCAACATCAGAATCACGGGGGTGCCAGAAGGAGAAGAGGAAGACCAAGAAATTGAACACTTATTTGAAAAAACAATGAAGGAGAATTTCCAATTTGGCAAAGGAAACAGACTTCCAGGAAGTTCAGGAAGCTCAGAGTCCCAAAGAAATTGGACTGAAGGAAGCATACACCAAGGTACATCATAATTAAATTACCCAAGATTAAAGAGAAGGAGAGAACCTTAAAAGCAGCAAGAGAAAAGGAGACAGTTACATACTAAGAAGTTCCCACAAGACTATCAGCTGATTTCTCAAAAGAAACCTTGCAGGCAAGAAGGGGCTGGAAAAAAGTATTCGAAGTCATGAAAAGCAGGGACCTACAGCCAAGATTACTCTCCCCAGAAAAGCTATCATTTAGAATAGAAGGACATATAAAGTGCTTCCCACATAAGGTCAAATTAAAGGAGTTCATCATTGCCAAGCCCTTATTCTATCAAATGTTAAAAGGACTTATCTAAGATAAAAAATATGAACAGTAAAATAACAACAAACTCAAAAACTATCCACAGCTGAACCTACAAAAACAAAAACAAACTAAGCAAACTAGATTCACAGCAACAGATTCACAGAAATAGAGATCACGTGGAAGATTATCAGTGGGGAGAGGAAGGGGGGAGAATGGGGAAAAGGTACATAGAATAAGAAGCATAATTGGCAGGTACAAAATAGACAGCAGGAGGTTAAGAACAGGATGGGAAATGGAGAAGCCAAAGAACTTATATATGAGCCATGGACATGAATAAGGTGGGGCAGGGGGGTGCCATACATGGAAGAGGGGTATAAAGGGGAGAAAAAATGGGACAACTGTAATAACATAATCAAGAAAATAAATTTAAAATAAAAATATAAAAAAATAAAATCTTTAAAGAATAAAAGAAATAAATCAACAAACAGCAAGTGCTGGCAAGGATGTGGAGAAAGGGGAACAAACCCTTTTGCACTATTGGTTAGAAATCAGATTGGTACATCTACCTGTGGAAAACAGTATGGAGATACCTCAAAAAATTAAAAAATGGTCTGCCTTTGACCCAGCGATCCCACTTCCGGGAATATATCCAAAGGAACCCAAAACACTAATTCTGAAAAATATAAGCACCCCTATATTCATCGTAGTGTTATTTCCAATCACCAAGATATGGAAGCAGCCCACGCATCCATCAGTAGATGAGTGGGTAAAACAATTATAGGTCATTTACACATTGGAATTCTACTTGGCCGTAAAAAAAGAAGAAAAATTTTCCTTTTCCAACAGTATGAATGAGCCTGGAGAACATTATGCTAAGTGAAACAAGCCAGTCAGAGAAAGACAAATACCATATAAATTCACTCATATGTGAAATGTAATGAACAAACTGAACTAACAAACAAAGCAGGGACAGACTCATAGATGGAGAGCAGATGATAGCTAGTGGGGGTGGGAGAGGTTAGGGGTTGCAGGGATTGAGCAAGAAAAAAGGACTCATGGACATTGACAACAGTGTGGTGACTGCTGGTGGGAGGGAGGTACCCTTAATGGTAATGGGAAAAAATACAATAAAGATCAAATACAAAGAAAAAAAAGAAAAAGAAAATTTTTCCTGATGTTTCCAGACTAGGTTAAGGTCACTTTCTCTTTTGTGGTCCTATAGCATGACATATGATACACATCCGTATCATGGCACTTACTAACTATTCTGTAAATGTGTCTCCCCAACAAGCTTATGAGTTCCTTGAAGGGAGGGGGCTGTCTTTCACTTCTACATACCTAGTGATTAGAACATAGGTACCAAAAAATGTTTATTGAATTGAAGATGTTGCAATTTCTAAAATACTTGTATATCTTGATCTGAACTTAACAGCAATAACTATATTTATAGTGCTTTATTTACAGTTAACGAAGTATTTTCACATATATAAACCTCTATGATTCTCAGCAATATCCTGACAGTTGGTAAAACAGGTTTTACCTCCATTTCACAAATGAGATAACAAGTTCAAAGAACTTAAATACTCTCTGTAGGTGTTTCAACAGACTGGGTTTGAACCCTAGCTCTACCTTAATAACCATGGTAGAACCATGGTTGAAACTGGGGTCTTTAAATGCTACTCCAATATTATGTCTTAGACCAACACAGTGACAATGCTCTAGTGACTACAATATTCATCAGAAGTCTCTTAATCATGAAAAACTGTATAACCATTTCAATGACCAGAGACAGCAGCATGCATTGGCTACATGCTCTAAGAGTCAATAATCCTACAGCACTGTCTCCAAAAATTTCAAGGTAACCCTTGGATTCCTTTTAATTTGTGGTAGTTCTGTGAATACCTTTCCCTCAAAATTGGTTCCCTTTCCAGGCTGATTTTTGTTTTGGCATTACTATTCTCCATCACTTGGGCTTAAAATTTTGGTGTCATTGTTCTTTTCTTGAACTCTAAGTCCTATTGATTCTTCAAATTATCATTTTCTTACATCTCCATTACTGCAATCAATGCTAGCTAGTTCAAGTTCTTACCACTTTATGAACCAGAAAAATCTATGCTCTACTTTTCCTTCCCCTTGACTGTTCAAAGAACAGCTAGATTAACCTACTCAAAAACATTGGATGGTTTCTTAAGGACCAAAGAACAAAGGGGAAAAAAGCCCGAAACTTATTTTCAAGATCCTTCTCAATTTGACCATTCCCTATCTTTTACATGTCATTCTAATCTCTACCTCTAACTGCAATTGTTCGATTTAATTAGCCCTTAAAGCAAAATTAGTCTGTTTCCTTAAAAAGTTTTGCTCTCCCACCTATTTCATTCCCATACCCAATCACTGATCCAGTATATGTCTACCTTATAATATTACTCATAATTTGTGTCATATGTGATTTCTCTCTTCCCCTTAACTCAGCCTCGGTCATTCTGTATTTGGACTGCACCATTAATTATCTGACATGCAGATTTAAGTCCCTCCTCCTCTAAAATTTTATTCTACATGATACCAAGTTAGCTTTCAAAGAACCAAGACATTGGATCATCCCTCTACTTTAAAACCTTCAATAATAATGATGATGATGGCTACCATTGGTTGAGTACTTATGTGCCAGGGCAGGCACTGTGGTACACAGTTCACATGAACTGCTTTCATTAATCCTTCAAAAACCCCATAATGATATTTTATTACCTCTATTTTTTACATATGAAAATTGAGGCTTAGTAGTATTAAGTATCTTGTCCACAGTGAAAAGGTTATTAAGGGAGACCTGTGATTCAAACTCAGTCGATCTGACTCTAGAAAATGTGTTCTCAATCATCCAGAGGTTGTACTGTTGATTAGCTTAAGTTCCAGCTTCTTAATTTGGTATACAAAAGATCCTTTCCTACTTCATCTCCTGCCATTACTTGCCAAGCACTTTACACACTGTCACACATTTTGTGCTTTCTAAAAATGTCATGCCTTTCTGCTGCTGTTTGTTCTACCAGAAAATATTCGCTACCCAGCCCTACCTTCTATCTAGAGAAATTCTACTCATTCTTCAAGGCACACCTCAAAACATAAACCTCAGTGATGCTTTCACTCCAGATGAGAGTCAATTCCTTCTTTACAGCTCCAACAGCACTTTTTACTTAGTTCATTATATTATTTACTTGCAATAATGTCTCCTCCACTAGATTGCCAGCACTCTAAGAGAATTTATCTTAACATAGCTAATTTAATTCTACATTCCCAATGTCTAGTATAATGCCTGGTACAAAGCAGGTACTCAAATGTTGCACAAATAAATGATCCCAATCTTCTGCCTATTTGAAACCTACCAATACTTCAAGGCCTATTTCCTCCTACACAAACTCTTGCTAGACGACTCCAGTCCAGAGTCACTACCTCCTTTGAACTTGCTGGCTCTGCCTCTTAGCTTGCAATTGTAAATCACATCCATCCTTATGACATATATAACTTTTCATGAGTACTTATTTCCCCAAAGACCAAAACTATATTTTATCTTTTTACACTTCTGCTGTTTCCCTACAATCTTAGCATACAGCAGGCATTCAATAAATATCTTCTATTTGATTACTTGAGCTTTTAAAATAAATATTACATACCAAACAAGAATGCCAATTAGTGCCAGCTTATTTCATCTGTGTATAAGCATTTTTATAATGAAATAAAGTCATATGATTGGCACTGAACATACCTCTTTTGGTGAATCAAGGTCCTTTTCACTAAACTTCCTTACTGCCCTTGCCAATTCATTCAATAGCTCCAGAACCTGAAGCTTTTGCCTTACTTGTCTCACTACTGAGCAGCTGTATTTCCTCCTTGGCATTTTTTTCCTAAGATGTCTTGTTACTACGGTGTATCTCTCTCTCTCTCTCTGTCTCTCTGTCTCTCTCTCTCTCTCTCTCACACACACACACACACACACACACACACACTTGTGTTACTTTGCTTTCTCTAGGACATGGTACTACAGACTTACTTTGGTATATTTCAGAATTTAATGGAGGTGGAAAGAAAATTAAAAATCATTTTTAAGAGTTGTATTTTAGGACTTCTGGCCAAGATGGAGGCATAGGTGGAAACACTGTACCTCCTCTCACAATTCAACCAGACCAGTAAGAGGGATGGAGTCAGCTGTGGGCAGAGGAAACTCGCAGGAAAACGCAGTGGCTGGCAGACCCAGGAGCACAGGGGAGCGTAGGTGGTGCAGAGCTTGCAGACCCCAGATGCAGGGAGCAGACGAGCAGAGCATGTAGGGCATGCAGGACAGTTAGCCAACCAGGGACACGCATTCGTGCACAGATAAACCGGGCAAGAGAGGGCAGTGAGACGGACCACACAGCCCAGGGCTCCAGTGACGGGAAATAAAGCCTAAAACCACCGAATGAAAAGGTGCCAGGAGAGGCTCCCAGTCTCACAGCAAAGGTTGTTGTGGAGACTTGCAGGGTCCTGGAGGGTGCATAGGCCTGCCCACCTGGGAACCAGTGCCAGGGGGCCCAGTTTGGGTGTGGGAGGGAGTAGAGGGGATGCAAATCCAAGAGAGTGCAGAACATGTGCCATGGTTCTCTCTGACCCTGCCCCCCACAGACAGCGTCACGACCCAGAGACTAGGTGGCCCCACCCTGGTAAACACCTAAGGCTCCGCCACCCACACATAACAGGTGCCACCTGACCAAACATGACTCAAACAGAACAGCAGCTCAGAGCCCCAGAGCCAATACTTTTAAGTGACCAAGAGATGGCCAACCTATCAGATGCACAATTCAAAACGCTGGTGATCAGGATGCTCACAGAATTGGTTGATTTTGGTTGCAAATTAGATGAACAAATGAAGGCGTTGATAAGTAAAATGAATGAAAATGCACAGGGAACCAATAGTGGTGGGAAGAAAACTGGGACTCAAATCAATGCAGTGGACCAGAAGGAAGAAACAAACAATTAAACAGAAAAGAATGAAGAAACAAGAATTAAGAAAAATGAGGAGAGGCTTAGGAACCTCCAGGACAGCTTTAAACATTCCAACATCTGAATTATAGGAGTACCAGAAGAGGAAGAGGAAGAGCAACAAGTGGAAAACTTATCTGAACAAATAATAAAGGAGAACTTCCGCAATCTAGCAAAGGAAATAGACTTTCAGGAAGTCCAGGACGCTCAGAGAGTCCCAAAGAAGGTGGATCTAAGGAGGAACACACCAAGGCACATCATAGTTACATTAGCCAAGATTAAAATGAATGAGAGAATTCTAGAAGCAGCAAGAGATAAGGGGACAGTTACCTACAAAGGAGTTCCCATCAGACTGTCAGCTGATATCTCAAAAGAGACCTTACAGGCAAGAAGGGGCTGGAAAGAAGTATTCCAAGTCATGAAAGGCAAGAACCTACATCCAAGATTGCTCTATCCAGCAAAGCTTTCATTTAGAATGGAAGGGCAGATAAAATGCTTCTCAGATAAGGTCAAGTTAAAAGAGTTCATCATCACCAAGCCCTTATTATATGAAATGTTAAAGGGACTTATCTAGGAAAAAGAAGATAAAAAACAGGAACAGAGAAAGGACAGCAAACTCAGTTGTTAACATCCACACCTAAAACAAAAGCAGACTAAGTGGTCACTTAAAACAGGAGCAGAGCCACAGAAATGGAGATCACATGGAAGGTTAGCCAATAAGGGAGTGGGAGGAGAGGGTGGGGAGGAGGTACAGAGAATAAGTAGCATAGACGGTGGGGAGAAAATAGACAGGGAGAGGGCAAGAGTAGTGTGGGAAATGTAGAAGCTAAAGAACTTATGATACATGGACATGAACTGAAGGGGGGGGGTGTGGGTGGGAGGGGGTGTGCAGGGTGGAGGGGAATGAAGCGGGGAAAATGGGACAACTGTAATGGCATGATCAATAAAATATATTTAAAATTTTTTTAAAAGAAACAAAAAAAGTTATATTTTAGATAGGTAAGTTCACAAAATAGCTTGTAAACAAAAATTAAAATTAAAATTGGTTTAAAATATGATATAGAACTAGTAAGAAACACTGAAGTAACGAGGTGACCCCAAGACCTATGTGGTCCATCCAAAAATCTGTAATGAAAAATACGAAATCCTAATAAAGCTAAGGTACTCAAAAACACTTTAGTCAAATGACCTCAGATTTATAAGCAGGGCAGCTTATAAAAAGTCAAAAGGCTGGCCATAAGAAATATAGCAGCTTTAAAAATTTAAAAACAAACGTACTTCACTATTTTGGCTTAATCGAAAAATCTAATAATTTAAAAAATAAGGTAATATAACCTAGAAAACAAAGAACATATATTGAACACAAGAGAGTCATGTTGCGTATGCTAAACTGAACATATACACAATACAGACAACACTCTAAGTGATAAAGATGAATTTTTGTATCAAGACTTACAGATATAATAATCTCAAGGGACAACCTAGTTTTAAAAATCTGGGTACATTTTTTAAAAAATATGTTTATTGATTTTAGAGACAGAGGAAGGTAGAGATAGAGAAAAACATTGATGTGAAGGAGAAAACACCAATTGGTTGCCTTCCATACACACCCTGATCCAGGGATCAAACCCACAACCTTTTGGTGTATGGGATGATGCTCCAACCAACTGAACCACACCTGCCAGGGCAAATCTGGGTACATTTTTAAAATATCTGGAAAGAAAAGGAAGTATCTGTACAATTCAGGTGAGGCAAATTTGGGGCAGGGGGGACCAATATACATAAATTTAAGGTTTTATGTTTTAATTACCCATACCAATTTTGTTGATGTGGCAGTAAGACACTTATGCAGATACAGTTAGCTATTTTTTCTAGTTTGTTTCTATTTTTTTATTTCCAACTTCCTATCTTAGCTAAAGAATAGAAAAATGCTTAACAGAACATAGTTAAGAGTGAATACTAATCTCACCTAAACCAGTTGGGCTACATCAACTTTAAAATAGAAGAATTTGACCAGAGCCATCAGCTGGAGTGGGCTCAGAAGTAAAATTCCTTTAACTAAACAGGAAACCTAATCACTCATAATTAGTGATATGGAATCACTACTACTACTTTCAGTAAAGAGCTAATTACATTTATATATGAATCACCTACAATATTCCAGTACCTCAAACTTCACATTAAGTAAATTTCAGGCATCTGATATCAAACACAAAAAGATAGAAATTCCCCACCCCTACCCTTAAAACCTACATGACGGTAGTATACAGGCCTCCTGACTAGAAGTGTAAGAGAATAAAACTGAGAAAATGAAAAGTTTCAAGGCATAAAAGACTAATTATATAGATACCAAAGGTCGTCTCCATAATATTACTATGAAATGGTACAGATGCAAAACAAGCACATACTGGACTTTTTTAAAAATCTGGATTTTAACAAGTTAAACTTGAGTTGAACTAGGGAACTAGTTGAACTACCCAGATCTTCTCTGTCAGTAACTGTAACATTATGGTATACAATTACTGAATGAGAAAGGCAAGAAAGTCTGAAGATTAAATCTAAAAGTGGATTTCTGTATGCAAGGTGAATTTTCCAGTAAATTTCCAAGGAAGCCAGAGATGATACTCCATGTGCAAACTAGTCTTGCAAATCATCTCTATAAACACGTGATCCGTATCAGGCACTTCAACTAGCTAACAAATTCCATAAAGAAATGAAAGTTGTCTTGATGAAGAATACACTACTGAGTACATGAGATCATATATCTATGAGCTCTGTTAAACTATAACTTCATATGCCAACAAGGTCTTTTCCTACTTACCTAAACCAAATGACTTTTATTTCATAGCAATCAAATATGACTGAGATTCACAACTTACTCTAAGGAATATGCCTTATGTTTGAAATCTTATTTTTACTGTATTAAAGCAGTACAGGGAAAACATTACCATATACATGACAAGAAACAAGAAGATTCATAAGGATAGCATAAACTCATGGTTCAGGAACGTGATTGGTTGTGCCGTCTATTGCAGGGTGAAGAGCGCCCAGGGAAATAAACATAAACACAGATATATAGTCAGAAAATAAAGAGGCAGCCCAGGTCTCCTATTCCCCCCCCCCAACAAAATTCTAGTATTTCATGATAGAATGAACACCTGAACTACCAATCTTTTCCCCCCCTTTCTTTTTAAAAAGATTTCTCGCAACAACGATTCCATAAACTCTTTATTCAGCTCATTCCAATGCCTGGCCCAGCTGGATAGACCACTAACTTTTTAAAATTATCTAGAGAAGCCTGGATACAAATTAGTGTTATTATCAAAGGAGGCTCAAATTGAAACATCAAAACAACACAAAGGAAAAAAGCTTTCTTGTTTTTAAATATTTTAATGGAAACATATCTAGTCAGATTTCAAAAAAGGGGCATAACAGTGTTTAAACATTGTGCCAATATATTTAAGAGACCGGATAAAAAAAGTATCTTTCAAAAACAAACATAATACAAT
>PVKM010002176.1:0-67033 GCA_004027735.1 Carollia perspicillata | reverse complement strand
ATATATATATATATATATATATATATATATATATGAAGATGAGAGTAAATGCACAAGCTATAGCAATCTTGTGGAAAAAAGGGGGATGGCACAGACCTCTCTCAAGAGAAGAGCACCTCTGAGTGTCTCGGCCTCTCTCTCAAGAAGAGAACACTCTGACCCTTGCCTAGACAAGCTTTTATTTATTTTTTATTTTTGGACCTTACATTAAAGAAGGATTTATTATCTACTACATAGAATATTATTGTCTACATTTTAGATACAATCAAGGAAATGGAAATAACATATGCAGAAGGGAAATTCAGTGAGCTGATTAGCTCTGTCTTCGGGAAAATTTACACAGGCTTTGGAAATTACCTTGAAGATAGACAATACACATCTACTGTTTCAGACTAGGGTGAGAGAGTTTTAGCAAAAGTGAGCCATAATAGTCTATATGCATTTTCTAGACCTGATCCCCATAGGAAAATTTGGTTTGAAGGTCTAGCTCCTGCCCATCACCTGGCTTCTGTAGGTTTTCTATACAGAGCTGAGTCACATTTGCCAGACCAAAATGAACTGGTCCCATACAACCCCCCCCCTCTTTTTTCTTTTTGTTAAGGCTGTTGTGGTAATGTATCTCACAAGACTTGCTACTTGCTGGTCTCTTTTGCGACCCTGGGCAAATAATTTGTAAATGCATTGGAATATACACAGTATTATTAAAATCAGTGAACCACAATGGCAGCTCCAGTGACTCACAATCTCAGTATGAGTCCATCAAACCAATTTTTTGGATTTAGCTAGAGGATATTATCATTAAGTGTTTGAAACATCTCCTGCTTAGTTAAACATTGAATGTCCTGCAACTGTTGGCATAGCCCCAGTCACAATTTATTAATTTGTCCCTTTAAAGTGGTAAAAAAAAACCTCTTCTTAGGTGATGTTGAATATCACTCCAGGAGTATTGGCTGAAGTTTTATTGGATTGGTCACTCCATTCCACAGTTTGGAGAAACCAGGATCACAGGTCAGCTGTTGATGGATCACCAGTGCATTCTGGCATTTTCTGAACCAGATGGGCTGATTTAACCACAGAAAAGCAGGTCAGGATCTCTTGATTAGTCTGGGCCTGTTGAAGTATTTCTAAAATGGAATTGGTTAAGTGAACATCAACAGTATGAGCAGTTTGAACTGATTCAATGAGGGCAGTGTTTGCCAATGGCAGCAGTAGCTGCAACAACTATAGCAGAGACAATCAATGCAATTAAGGTACCAACTACCAGACTCTTAAAAAAGCCAACACATTGTTAAGTGCTACTATGCCATTGGGATCTTCCATTCTCTGGTTACATACATTAACTGGCACCCATATTTGAGTTTGTCTTCTAACTATATAAACTGTAGTGAGGCTTAACTGAGTAATATTGAGATGAGTAAGACAGCTGGTATTTATGGAGCTTGCAGGAGGGACAGGCAGACAATAATTTTTTGCTTATTTATTATAAAAGACTTGAGCTGTCCCTGGAGTTGCAAAAACCAAATAGGGGTGGGAGGTACAGACCATGATCCAATCTTGTTTTGGAGGGCCATCCTGGTAGGGACATTAAAATTTTTTTATATACAGGCATTTTCTAGCATTAAAAGGCAAGCCCATTTTCCAAGAATTGTAATGCCAAAGGCTAGTGTGGTTGTGAGAAGCAATTCTGATAATAGGTGCCCTGGTACCAGGCCCCTCCCACCACATATTAGTATATGGGAATTGAGGCATAGCCGAAACTATTGTTGTGCCACACTTAGCCAGTACCTTTTAATTAGCTCCCCAGTTCTCTACTACAAAAGGACTCGAGGAGAAAAGCAATGGTGGCATTCGGTCCTCTGCACAAAGGCCAAGAGACTGAGCTCTTTGTGGCTACTGTCTAAAGTACAAGGAGGAACTAGAGCAGGATTGAGAGTATGATAAAGCCCCTCCTGGGTACAAAGGCCAATTGTAGGTACCATGGAAAGCTGATAGTAATTACTGCATTGCTCTTTGCTTGCAGTGTAAAGTTTCTCCTTTAAAGGAAAGCACAAAGTGTCAGTAAGAACAGAAAAACAAACTGGTAAATACTCAGCAACATAAACTGTATTTTTTGGCCCTGGCATCCAGTGCTTGTTTTCTTCTAATGGGCTATCTGGTCTGTTAGCTGATTGGTTTTTGTCTCCATGTAACGGAGCTCGATGTCTGTTTTGTTCATGATAAGGCTTCACCCTTTTAGCTGGAAGCCAGACAGGATTTGTAGGGATGGAAATACATGCATTCCCTTTTCCCCTGTTAAGAGGTCTGTCTATAGGGCCTTGCCAAGAGCCATTTCCCAGTAGATCTCTATATAAAACCTTAAGATAAGATGACTTTGGCTTTTTCTTCTGAAAACGTTTCTTAGAGTATAGACTGATTCATCACAATTTAGAAAATTATAGGTAAACATAGCTAATACAATCAAATTTTGGGGGGTAGACTCTTGACTCCCTCTTTCTTGTTTTTTAAGATTTTTAAAGATTTGATGTGCCCACTTCACAATTGCCTGACCAGTTGGATTATAAGGTATTCCTGTTTTATGTTGGATATTCCAATGCTGAAGGAAGACTTGAATAGAATGGGCAAGATATTCTGGGCCATTATGAGTTTTAATTTGCTGCGGTCTTCCTAAATGTCTAAAGGCCTCAAGCCAATGGGCTTGTATAATTTCAGCATATTCTTTTGTTAAAGCAGATGCAAGTAGGGCACCAGAGTAAATATTAATAGAAATATGAATGTATTTGAATTTTCCAAAGGGAGAGACAAGTGACATCTGTTTGTCAAACCATTTAAAGACTTAGTCCTTGAGGGTTAACTCCCGTGGATGGAGGTGTCTTAGTAAGGACTTGACAGTCAGGGCATTCTTTAATAATTTGCTTAGCTTGGGGTTGATAAAGAAACAGTCTTTTAACTTTTTCTATTACTTTTTCTGTTTAGCTTTGGGGGTCCGATTTTCACTCTTCTGGAAGGGCTCTCTTAAGCCCTTAACCCTTGGCTTTCCAGTTTATAACAAGTAGTGGGCAATGTGAACGAGGTTTGTTTCCAAGTGGTGGCTGAAAAATGGCCTCAGTTTTTAAAGTGCTATTTTTTAGTTTCTGCTCGGAAAGGCAGGCCTTCTGCTATTTCTGCAAGCTGCAATGAGTTTGAGTAGCAAGTTAACTGCACGGTTGTTTTCAGGACTTGGTAGCTCTTAGGTTTAGAATTTGCAAGTAAAATGGGGAGGATGGGGGAGGGGCTCTGCTCAAATATGTTTTAGACAAAAGTGGTTATGAGCCAAGGGCTTTTTGTGACTCGACTGACTAAACATTCCCTCTGGGAGAATAGCCAGTTTTTCCCCAAGGAAACAATCAGTGTTTATAGGTACTGAGTTAAAAAATAATACTTAGTCTTCCGTGAAGAAGGGCTTGTTCTCTTTAGTGAGTTCACTCCTAAAGTTTATAAGTACATTTGTATTTTATTTTTATAATAAAAGGTCATGGCTCTGGCATACAGAAGGAGGATTCTTAATATTTGTTTAACACGTCACACCTCCCATCCCACTTATAGCATGCTTTAGATTGACAAATTTATGAACACATTCATAACTTTTAGAAACAGTTTTTCTTCTTCTGGCAAATACATTTACTTTGTTGTTGCTGTTTTTATTTTTGGTGATTACTGCATTTCTGGAATGTGCTTAAAAGTGAGTTGTCTCAGTATCTAGTGCCCTTGACAACTTTAGAGAGGCTGGGGAAGAGAGAGGGAGGATGCTAAGCTCAGCATAGCTTGTCCTCAGGACTGAAGCAGTCCTTGGGCCTTCAGAAAGAGGATTCAGAATGGTTAACACTAAAAGACAGAAAACTGTACCTGAACAACAATTAAAATAAAACTTTTTTTAAAAAGACACATTTTTTTTCATTGTTTTTCTTTTTGTGCTTTTTACTGTCTGAGGGAAGTAAGATCTTTTTCTTTTTTAAAATAACCAATTTAAATTCTTTTTGAGTAGAATCTTTATGATGTAACAACATTAGAAATCTTATCCTATTTACCAAAACATTTTGAGACTGAGACATTACTTTTAAAACAGAAACAAAAACCAAATTTAAGCAAACTAGTATTTTCAAATTAAATCCTCTAAAGGAGGGAGTGAGACAGTAGCCTTTATCTCACACCACCTGGTGCTGTTTCAACTTCTGCCCAACTTTTTCCTAAATAACTAAATCTAAAGATCCCTTATCAGGGAGACCTCAAGCAGCCTTAAAAAGCTGCTGAATTAGCATAAAACATTGCTCTTGTTCTTTAGAGAACCCATTCCCCATGGTTGAGGATTCACAGAAACTTTTTTTTAATTTTTTAAAAAATAAAAGAACCTTTTTCTGATATTTCTTCTGCCACAAGCACAGCGATTACAAAACCAGTTTTGCTTTCACTCCGTCCACACCTTTAAATCCTACTTGTTTTTAGTGAAAAGAATGTAGTGGGTCATAATGTACGGTTGGTGAAAACCGTCAGGGAGGGCACCCTGGTATCTAGGGTACCCTAACCCTGCTTATGGGTTTCAGGTTTTTTCCCACGCACTTAAGACTGCAAGGAGGGGCTCGAAGCTCCAGGTGACCAATCTTTATATTGCACTCCCTGACCAAGCCAAGAGTTAAATTACTGTGGTTGGAATTCCTTGTGAGGCCCCTACACATCTTGGGGATTGACCTCAGACACCTCTGCTAGGCCCCTATTCGTGTAGGAACACCTGAGATCTCAAACCGGAGGGAGGAATGCTTCTTCTCTTCGGTGCTTCAGCAAGCAGCTGAGACACTCATAAATAATTCTGTAACTAACATTGAGTTCTAAAAGCAATCTTCTGATGCTGGTTGAAACCAAAACATTCATTTGCTATTTGCTTTTCTGTTTACAGGCAGGCAGAGGGAATAGGCAGAATCAAGGGTTGCAAAAAGCAGCCTTTAAAGAAAGAATGTGCAGAGGAGCTTGTAAGAAAAAAAGCTAATTGAAAGGAAAATTCATTGCTCTCTCTCCTAAACCTAAAACTTGATTGGGGGTTGTGCCACAGGGATGGGCTTCTGAATATTTTTTACAGTGTGCCTCTCATTGCATGGACTTTTACTTGCAGTTGGCAGGAAACCTAGTGTTCTATCTAGGCCCATGTCTAACTTATCCTGTCACAGGTGACTTTCAGTGGCGGGTACCCTTGTGGCTCTCAACTATCCAACCCATGCCCACAAAGTACAGTGATTGCCAGAGAAAGAGAGCAAGGCTTCTGCTTACTAAAGAGGGCTCAGTCCCAAGGGAGGGTGACCTTGGAAAAACACTCTTTTTCTCTGAAATATAACACACTCTGTGACCTTACCAAAAAGCACTCGGTGTCATTGGCCCTTACCTGGGCTGATGCATGCGTTTTAACCAAGTTGATGTGTTGGCCACAGCTGCAGCTCCTAGCCTCAACTCCCTGTTTGGGCACCAGATATGGCAGACTTCAGCCAGCAGAGTACACCTGTTGTGACTGAAGACAAGAATAAATGCACAGGTTACAGCAATCCTGTGAACGAAAAAGGGGATGGCATGGCCACTTTCTCAAGAGGAGAATATCTCTGAGTGCTTCAACCAGTCTCTCAAGAGGAGAATGCCCTGACCCTTGCCTAGACAACAGGCTTTTCATTGTTTTTCTTGGGTCTTACCTCAAAGAAGGATTTATTATCTATTATATAGAATATTATTGTCTACATTTTACATTCAATCAAGAAAATGAAAATAACATATGTAGAAGGGAAAGACAGTGAGCTGATTAGCTCTGTCTTTGGGAAAATTTACATAGGCTTGGAAATTACCTTGAAGATAGACAATACACATCTACTGTTTCAGATCAGGGCGAGGGAGTTTTAGCAAGAGCAAGACATAACAGTCTGTATGCATTTTCTAGACCCAATTCCCACGGTAAAACTCGGCTTAAAGATCTGGTTCCTGCCCACCACCTCACTTCCGTAGGTTTTCCAAACAGAGCTGAGCCACACTTGCCAGACCAAAACAAACTGGTTCCCTACACATATATATGTGTGTATGCATGCATGTGTGTGTGTATATACATACATATACACACATATGTGTGTTTGTGTGTATAATCAGTTAAATGAATTTGATCTCATAGTTCAATGCTGCAATATCCTCATTGATATTTTATTTGGAAGATCTATCCATTGTTGATAATGGGATTTTAAAATCCCTTAGTATATGTGTTTTACTGTCTTTATCTTCCTTGAAATCTTAAAAGATTTTCCTTACATGATTTTGTGCTCCTTTATTGGGGGCATATATGTTTCCTATGTTTATGTCTTCTTGTTGAATTCTATCCTTTAGTATTCTGAAATGTCCCTCCCTGTCTCTTTTTATTACCTTTGTTTAGAAGTCTATTTTGTCTGATATGAGTTTTGATACCCTGGAGTTTTTTTCATATGTAAAAGTTTTAATGTTTTCTTCCAACCCTTCGCTTTTGGTCTGTGTAGGGCTTTTGTTCTAAGGTGGGTCTCTTTTTAGGCAGTATATAGGTGGGACATGTTTTCTAACCCATTCAGCTACCCAATGTCTTTTGATTGGAGTTTTTAATCCATTTAATTTTAAAGTTATTATTATTATTTTTTAATATTTTATTTGTTTATTTTTAGAGAGAGGGGAAGGGAAGGAGAAAGAGTGGGAGAGAAACATCAGTGTGTGGTTGCCTCTCATGGGTCCCCTACTGGGGACCTGGCCTGCAACCCAGGCATGTGCCCTGACTGGGAATCGAACCAGCGACCCTTTGCTTCACAGGCCCATGCTCAATCCACTGAGCTACACCAGCCAGGGCTAAAGTTATTATTGATAAATACTTATTCACTGCCATGTTTTCCCTTTGTAGCTGTGTTCCTCTCTCACTTTTTCTTCATCTTCTGATTACAGTCCCTTTAGCATGTCATTTGTTAATTTAAATTAATTTATTGTTGTTCAATTACAGTTGTCTACATTTTCTCCCCATCTCCAAACCCTCCTCCCTCCCTTGCTTCCACCTTTCCCTTTGGCTTTGTCCATGTGTCCTTTATAGTAGTTCCTGAAAACCCTTCTCCCAATAGTCCCTCCCCCCTCCCCTTTGGCTATTGTTAGATTGTTCTTAATTTCAATAACTCTGGTTATATTTTGTTTGCTTTTTTCTTTTGTTGATTCTGTTCCAGTTAAAGGTGAGATCATATGGTATTTGTTCCTCACCTCCTGGCTTGTTTCACTTAGCATAATGCTCTCTAGTTCCATCCATGCTATTGAAAAGTACATAAGCTCCTTCTTTCTCTCTGCTGTGTAGAATTCCATTGTGTAAATGTACCATTGTTTTTTGATCCACTCATTTGCTGATAGGCACTTAGGATGCTTCCAGCACTTGGCTATTGTAAATTTTGCTGCTATGAACACTGGGGTGCATACATTCTTTTGGATTGGTGTTTCAGGGCTCTTAGGGTATAATCTCAACAGTGGTATTGCTGGGTCAAAAGGCAGATCCATTTTTATTTTTCTGAGGAAAATCCATACTGTTTTCCACAGTGGTTGCACCAGTCTGCATTCCCACCAACAGTGCACTAGGGTTCCCTTTTCTCTGCATCCTCTCCAACACTTGTTTTTTGATTTGTTTATGTTGGCCATTCTGACAGCTGTGACATGGTATCTCATTGTGGTTTTAATTTGCATCTCTCTGATGTCTAGTGATGCTGAGCATCTTTTCATGTGTTTCTGGGCCCTTTGTATGTCCTTCTTGGAGAAGAGTCTGTTCAGGTATTTTGCCCATTTTTAATTGAGTTTTTTGTCTTCCTGGACTGGAGTCATGTGAATTCTTTATATATTTTGGAGATCAAGCCCTTGTCCAAGGTGTCATCGGCAAATATGTTTTCCCATACAGTTGGCTCTCTTTTCATTTTAATGCTGTTTTCTGTAGCCATGCAGAAGCTTTTTAATGTGATGTGGTCCTATTTGTGTATTCTTTCCTTTATGTCCCTTGCTCTAGGTGATATATCCATGAAAATGTTGATGCATGGAATGTCTGAGATTTTCCTGCCAATGTTTTTCTCTAGGATTTTTATGGTGTTACAACTTACATTTAAGTCTATTATTCACCTTAAATTTATTTTTGTGTACGGTGTAAGTTGGTGATCGACTTTCATTTTTTTACATGTAGCTGTTTAGATCTTCCAACACCATTTGTCAAAGGGGCTATTTTTGCTCCATTTTATGCTTCTTCCACTTTTGTCAAATATTAATTGACTTTAGAGGTTGGGTTTATTTCTGAGCTGTCTGTTCTGTTCCATTGGTTTATGTGTCTGCTTTTATGCCAGTACCAGGCTGTTTTGATTACAGTGGCCTTATAATACAGTTTGATATCAGGTATTGTGATCCCTTCTGCTTTGTTCTTCTCTCTTAAAATTGCTGCAGCTTTTCTGGTTCTTTTATGGTTCCATATAAATTTCAGAAATGTTTGTTCTATATCTGTGAAATATGTTATGGGTACTTTAATAGGGATTGCATTGAATATGTAAATTACTTTGGATAGTATGGCCATTTTGATTATGTTAATTCTTCCAATCCATGAGCATGGTGCATGCTTCCATTTGTTTGTGTCTTCCTTAATTTATTTCTTCAATGTTGTATAGTTTTCTGAATATAGGTCTTTTATCTTCTTGGTTAGGATATTCCTAGGTACTTTATTTTTCTTGATGATATATCAAATGGGAATTTTTTTCTGATTTCTTTTTCTGATGTTTCATCATTGGTGTACAAACATGCCTTTGGTTTCTGAATATTGCCTTTGTATCCAGCTGTTTTGCCAAATTCATTTATTAGGTCGAGCAGTTTTTGGGTGAAGTCTATAGGATTTTCTATGTATACTATCATGCCATCTGCAAACAATGACAGTTTTGTTTCCTCCATTCCAGTTTTGATATCTTTTGTTTCTTTTTCTTGTGTGATTGCTATGGGTAGGACTTCCAGTACTATGCTAAATAGGAGTGGTGAAAGTTTGCATCCTTGTCTTGTTTGTCATCTTAGTGGGAAAGTTTTTAGGTTTTGTCCATTGAATGTGATGTTGGCTGTAGGTCTCCCATATATGGCCTTTATTTTGTTGAGGAATGCCCCTTCTATTTCCACTTTGTTGAGTGTTTTTATCATGAATTGGTGCTGTACTTTACCAAATGCATTTTCTGCATCTATTGATATGATTATGTGATTTTTGTCTTTAGTTTGTTTATGTTGTATATTATGTTTATTGATTAGTGAATATTGTACCATCCTTGCATCCCTGGGATGAATTACAGCTGGTCATGGTGTATGATCTTTTTAATATATTGCTGGATGCAGTTTCCCGGTATTTTGTTAAGGATTTTAGCATCTATGTTCATCAGTGACATTAGCCTGAAGTTTTCTTTCTTCATCATGTCTTCATCTGTTTGGGGGATTAGGATGATGCTTGCTTCATAAAAAGAGTTTGGGAGTCTTCAATCTTCTTGAATTTTTTTGAAATAATCTGTGGAGGATGATGGTTAGCTCTGCCTTAAATGCTGTGTAAAATTCTCCTGTGAAACCATCTGGTCCAGGGTATTTTTGTGTCAGAAGCTTTTTAACTACTGTTTAAAGTATGTCAGATGTTATGGGTCTGTTCAGGCTTTATCCTTCATCTTCATCAGTTTTGGAAGATTATATTTTTGTAGAAATTTCTTCATTTCACCTAGGTTTTTTAATTTCTTGGCATATATTTATTCATAGTAATTTCTTACAATCCTTTGTATTTCTGTGGTGTCAGTTGTAATCTCTCCTTTTTCATTTCTGATTGTGTTTATTTGGCTCCTCTCTCTTTTTTTCTTAATGAGCCTGTTTATAGGCTTTTCAATTTTTGTTTATCTTTTCAAAAAACCAGCTCCTGGATTCATTGAATCTTAGAGTTGTGCTTTTTGTCTCTATGTCATTTAATTCTGCTCTGATCTTGGTAATTTTCTTCCTCCTACTTGCTCTGGGTTGTCTTTGTTTTTGTTCTTTGAGTTTTTGTAGGGGTAGGGTTAGGTCATTTATTTGAAATGTTTCTATTTTTTTAGGTAGGCCTCTATTGCTATAAACTTCCCTCTCAGGACTGCCTTCACTGTGTCTGTTCCTTTAGCTTTGGATTGTTGTGAGTTCATTTTCATTGGTTTCCAGAATTTTTTGATTTCTTCCCTAATCTTATTCTTGACCCATGCATTGTTTAATAGCCTGCTATTCAATCTCCATGGTTTTGAGTGTTTGGGTTTTTTTTCCCTTGGGGTTGGTTTAGTTTCTGTCCCTTGTGGTCAGAGAAAATGCTTCATATGTTTTCAGTCTTCTGAATTTATTGAATCTTGTTTTGTGTCTTATCATGTGGTATATCTTTGAAAATGTTCCGTGTGCATTTGAAAAGAATGTATATTTTACTTCCTTGGGATGAAGAGCTATATATATATATATATATATATATATATATATATATATATATATATATATATATATAAAGTCCACTTCCTCTAGGAAGTTAAGTCCACTTCCTCTAGGGCATTGTTCAATGCCACAATATCTTTGTTGATATTTTATTTGGAAGATCTGTTCACTTTTGACAGTGGAGTGTTAAAACCCCCTACTATAATAGTGTTGCTGTCAATATCTTTCTTGAAGCACTCCAAGATTTCTTTTTATGTATTTGGGTGCTCCTATGTTGGGTGCATGCATATTTCTGTGCTTATGTCTTCTTGATGGATTCTTCCCTTGTGTATTATGAAGTGACTTTCTGGGTCTCTTTTTATGGTTCTTTTTTAAAGTGTATTTTGTCAAATATGGGTATTGCTACCCCAGCTTTTTTCCCTGTCCATTTGCTTGGAATATTTATTTCCAGCCCATCACTTTCGGTCTGTGTAGGTCTTTTGTTCTGAGATGGGTCTCCTGTAGACAACATATGTGTGGGTCATATTTTCTTATCTGTTCTGCTATTCTGTGTCTTTTGATTTGGGCATTTAACCCATTTATGTTTAAGGTTGTCATTGATAGATACTTATTCATTGCCATTTTTTCATACCTGTGTTCCTCTTTCTTTCACTGTTTTTCTTCCTTTTCTTGAAGCAATCCCTTTAGCATCTCTTGCAGGGCTGGTTTGGAGGAGATATATCCTTTGAGGCTTCTTTTGTCTGGGAATCTCCTTATTTGGACTTCCATTTTGATTGAGAGGTTTGCTGGGTAAAGTAATCTGCGTTGCAGGCCTCTGGTTTTCATTACTTGGAATATTTCTTGCCAGTCCCTTCTGGCTTGGAACATTTCCATTGACAAGTCAGCTACTACTCTTTCTCAGGCATCCTTTCTATGTAGTAACATGCAAGGGAGACCCTGTTTTTCCCTTGCTGCCTTTAAGATTCCTCTTTATCTTGGAATTTTACCGTTTTAATTATGATGTGTCTTGAAGTGGGCCTCCTTAAGTTCCTCTTGATTGGGACTCTGTGTTTCCTCGACTTGAGTGACTTTTTCTCTCATCAAATTAGGGAAGTTTTCCTCATTAGTGTTTCAAACAGGTTTTCTACCCCTTGCTCTTCTTCTACTGCTTCTGATATCCCTATTATATGGATATTATTACATTTCATGTTGTGCTGTATTTCCCTTAAGCCCTCTTTATTCTTTTTGAGCCTCTTTTCCTTTTCTTGCTCTTCCTGTGGGTCCTGCATATTCAGAAATGCACTCTCCCTGGGGCTATGGGTGTGGGCTTAGGGGCCTTCTAATGTGTGTGCTTTAGAAGCACAGGGGCTTTAGGTATGCGTGCTTGGCTGGGCCGCCTCTGGTGCCTCAGGTTTGGGTCCACACTCTTCCCAGGGCTACAGGAGTGTGCACAGGGCCTTCTGCGCCACCTCTGGAGTACTGCACAGCTAGTTGGGGAGAAGGCCAGAGCTGCTGCTGCAGGAGAATTTCCCAAACAGCCTCCAAATGCCTCTTTTTTCACTTTTTCTTTTTTGAGAAATTCTTCCTGCTCAAGCCTGCCACTCCATACAGAGGCCTGGCCTCTCACATAGCCCAACTTTCCAACCAGACCAGGGACTATCTGGGTCAGAGCCCATCACGGCCCAACTCTCAACTCTCCCCAGCCAGCCTCCACAGACTCTGTGGGTGCTCACAGTCCCTGTGTGTTTGTCACTTCATCCTTATTCTCCTCTCTGTGACTTCAAGAAACCAGGTCTCTCCCAGTGCTGCCCAAACCTTGTTTGGCAGGAGAGGGAGCCACTGACCTGGCTCTCTCCCAAGAACCCTGTGGCAGACCTGGCGGGTGGTGGGCACCGGGCCTGGGGCTGCAGCCACCCTGGTCCCTGCGCTGGTCTGCGCACTAGTCCCAGGGACCTTATTTTCCTTAAGCACTCTCCTTACCATCTGTTTTTTCAATGTCCCCTATATTTTTTGGTCTCTGTTTTCATATATGCTGGAGTACTGTTGGCTGTTTGCTCTGTTCCTCAGTAGATCATTTAGGTGTTTCGCCCATGTGCAAGGGGAAGTAGACTCTGCTCCCACCTATGTCACCACCATCTCTGTCCCCTTTAGCATGTCTTGCAGTGCTGATTTGGTGGAGGTGTATTCTTTTAGCCTTCTTTTGTCTAGGAAACTCCTTATTTTGCCCTCTATTTTAAATGGCAGCCTTCCTAAGAAGGGTGGTCTTGGTTACAGGCTTTTGCTTTTCATTTCTTAGAATATTCTTTGTCATTCCCTTCTGGCTTGTAGTGTTCCTATTAAAAATCAGCTGCTAGACTTATCAGAACTCCTTTATATTTTGCTATCTTCTTTTCTCTTTGTTGCCTTTAAGATTCTCTCTTTGTCTTTAAGATTTGGCATTTCAATTATTATGTTTATTGGAGTAGGCTTTTTGGGGTTCATCTTGACTGGGACTCTCTGTGCTTCCTGAACTTGTGTGACTTTTCCCCTCACCCAGTTAAGGAAGATTTCTCTCATTATTTTTTAAAACAAGTATCTATCCCCTGTTCCTCCTCTTCTCCTTCTGTTATTCCTATATTGCAAATGTTGTCATGTTTCATGTTGGCCTGGAGTCCCTTGAAACTATTCTCATATTTTTTTAGTCTTTTTTGTTTTGTTTCTCTTTCTTGGTATTTCTTTTTACCTTGTGTTATAGCTTGCTGATTCAATCTTGTACTTCACCCAGCTATTTTTATTTCCTTCTAGTATATTTTTCATTTACAATATGGTATTCTTGATTTATTACTAGTTCTTAATCATAGTTTCTGTAGTCTTTTTCATGCTGTTGTTGTTCCCACTTTTTTCCTTGTAGTTGTCACTGAGTTCCTTGAGCAACCACACAACCATTTTTTTTTTTTAATTCTGTGCCTGATAGATTGCTTGTCTCAATTTCATTTAGCTCTTTTTTGTGGAGATTCCTCCATTTCCTTCAATTGGGGGTTCCTTTTTTGTGTCCCCATTTTAAGTGTTTCTTTTTGTTTCTGTATCTTGGGGTCCTCTACTTTGCCTGCCTGTCTATGTAGGTTGGACTTCTGTGGTAACAGGTCTGTCAGACTCAGTGGGGCAGTCTCTTTGATCTCCTATTGGGATGCTCTAGGGTTTCCCTTTATTCGGTTTGTGTGGGCTTCCTTTTTGTAGTTTTGTTTTGCTTTTTGATAGCTCATTCATTGGTGGGTTCTCCCCTCCAGCTGACTGACTCGTAGTCACAACTCCCACTGTGTTTTCTGTGCTGTTGTACAAGTGTTAGTTAACAAAACAATATTACCCAATAACCAAACCTACAACAGCTGAAAAGAAAAAAAAACAACTGCCACATCAGAGATATCAACAACTGGGCATAGATTAATAAAGATGGAGAGATTTTAAGAATATTATAAAATAGGATAGAGGGAATATGAAATGACTGAAAGAGTGGGAAATGATTTGGAGTAGGACGAGGAGAGATAATGTGAGTGGGGAATAGAAATGAGGCAAAGAAGGTGAGGAAATAAAATTTTTTAAGTTTTAAAACAGGGAAGGTGATGGTAAACATGGAGTAAACAAAGGAAATAATATACTATGAGGTTTGAGGTAAAATTAAAAAGGTATTGAACCAATGAGAACAAGATTGTTGAAAAACCACTGCAGAGTTAATAACACTAATAATCATGTGAAGATTAATAAAGGTGGAAAGGGAATAAGAATAACAAACAAAAGAGAAAAGTGAATATGTGATGTCTAGAGTAAAGTAAAATGATTTTGAGAGGATGTGGTGAGAAAACTAATAAGAGTAAGGAATAGAACCCAGGCTAAGAGAGGGGAATATTAATATAAAATTCCTAATTCAACTGATGAAAGACAGGGGAAAGCAAACTGCAGTGAGACAGGGGGAGAGTATCCTATGGAATTTAAAGTACAAATAAGTATCGAACAAATAGGAGTACCATTGGAGAAGAACTATGATAATTGTGAAATCCTCACCCAACTAGACATACTTTATAAAGGTGGAAAGGAAATAACACTATTATAAGGGTAGAAAAAGAATGTGAGCTGACTTAGGGAAGGACAAATGCTTTTGTGAGGGTAGATGGAGGAGTAATAGTTAATAGTCTGGAATAGGAACATGGCATATCATGGCAGAAAATACAGTTTACAACAAGAAAAGAGGTCAAGAAGACAAAATGGAGTAGCACCAGGGAAGGGTGTTATGTGGGATTTGAAATAACAATATTAAAAATGTATATAATCTTAATTAAAAGAATAAAAACTAAATGACCAAAAGTAGTGAGTTAGTTGGAACATGATTGAAGCAAAATAATGAATGTTAAAATGCTACGTGAAAGGAAAAAATGATGAAAGAAAGAAAAAAACATGCAAGTTCTGAGGAAGAACAAGGTGAAATTAGTATAAACTGTTGGTGTTCGCCTGCTGACTTGTTTCTGGATCCGTCTTTGTGTTGTTGTTGTTGTTGTTGTTTTTTTAATTGTTGTTCAAGTGCACTTGTCTCCATTTTCCTCCTACCACTCCCTGCCCCAACCATCCCCACCTCCCACTGTCGATCCTACTCCCCTTTTGGCTTTGTTGGTGTATCCTTTGTACATATTCCTTGACAACCTTTACCCTCCCCCCACCCATTATCCCCTTCCAACTCTCCTCTGGTTACTATCAGTTTATATCAGCTCAAGGTCCCAGGGTGGGTAGTCCAATTTATGGTATCATCACCTGTATCTCCTTCATCTGACTCTAGAGGGAGCTTCTGTTTCACTTAAGAGGTTGGGGCATCTGTGTCGCCCCTGGGAGACACTGTTCAGTCTTCTGGGAAAATTGTGGATACATTCCCCCTGCTCCCACACCTCCTGTCTTAGTCTGTCCCTGTGTATTTCCAATAATGTATAGCTTCTGATTGAATAGCTGTCCATTTCACCAGTTGGCTGGGAACAATCCATGTAAGAGTGTCAGCTCTCTCCTGCTTGGTATAGACAGTGTGTGAGCCAGTCTGGGTGGTGTCCTGAATCCCCCCTAATGAACACTTTCGGAACTCCCTGCTATTATGGCCCCAGTAAAATAGGTCCTATGAACCAGTGTACTTTGTCTCCTTGTGAGGAGTTCAAAATGGACCCTTTTAGGTATTCATTTTGCTGTTTCACTCTTGTGGAAATGCCCCGTGCAGAGCTGTTAAGCCTGCCATGCCAGCTTTGCAGATCTTCTCCCACTCCTGCAGGAGGTGGGAGCTGGGCTCAACCTTTTCTTCCCAGGGGTTCCACCAAAGAAGTGTTCCCAGTCTGGTCTCAAATAATCTCTGGAGCAAAGTTCACAGTCCACCATCCTCACAGCACACTGTAGCTTACACTCTCTACTCTGCGCCACTGCTCTGGGCTGCAGTCAAATAACTACTGTGCTTGGCATCCCCTTGATCAAACTGCATGGTCAGCTGAGGCCCACCTCGTCCACCAAATCCAGGTGCAGATGGTATCTCTCTAGTCCTGGTCAGCATCTGCCACTGCAGCTAGAGTTTGCTGCCAGCTGTGTGTGTATGCAACCTGGCTCTCCCTGATGACTGTGTGTATCCAAGAAGCTCCTGGCCAGGGTTTGGGGATTCTCCACCTTGGGAGCAGAGGGAGCCATTGGGGTGTTGTCTCTGACTAGGCTCTCCACAGTTGCTGGGCCAGCAGCTGTGGGTGCTGTGGCAGCTGTGGCTGCTGGTGCCATACCCAGAGACCTTCCCCATTCATTTATGAAACCTCCTTACTGCCCATTTCAAAGCAACCTCTATACTCTTTAGCTTCCAAACTTCATATTAACCAAGATTCCATTGACTGTTCACTTGTTTTGTGGAAGATGAGCTAAGTGCCCAAGTTGGGTGCAAGAGCAAGTAGACTCAGATGCTGCCTGCTTGGCCACCATCTTCTGAATTCAATAATGCACTTTTTTTATTACAAAATCATAAGAATGTAATTTTGTAGCATAACAATATGACACTCGACACAACACTGTATGACATTTTAGATAAGTTTTGTTCAAATTGTTGTCTGTCTCATGTGAGACAATTCACATACCCTACCAATCACACTCAAGCAAGCCTTACTTCTGCCAGACCCTGTGTAAAAGTATTTACATAAGTGCTGGGCATAGATTAAGTAAGCCTTCAATCAGTGTTAACTTTTTACCCCATACCTCAGTATGCTGAGACCTTAGTGAAATCCCTGCTCCTTTGAATCTCGTGTGTCACATCAAGTTCATACAAATCAGCACCAAGACAAAGCCAAGCACTCCAAGCAGAATTCATAACCCTCATAGGAAGTTGTGATCATTTCTGTATTCCTCATAACAATTGTGAAGTTCACCACAACCATTTCCTTGTTAAGAAGGGAGGTTACTGAGCTGCTGCCTCATTTCGCTTACAAGATATTTACTGCAACTATTGGTCAGAGTGCTCCCTCAGTTTGGAAATGTGAAGTCTAGGCCAAAGTTTACCACTTGGAAATGTAAACTTTTGCTGCTAAGAAGTTCTAAAATGGTATCATTTAAATCAATGCATCAGCTACTTTATTGCAATGATTGATATGTTACTATATTTTTAATTCATGATTTATTATTTAAGGCACTGCAGGTTATACTGATCTCAAATTTGTCTAAGCCCTTCAAGTACCAATTTTTTTTTAAATATTTTATTTATTTATCTTTAGAGGGGAAGGGAAGGAGAGAGGGAGAGAAATATCAATGTATGATTGCCTCTCATGCATTCCCTGCTGGGAATTGGCCTGCAACCCAGGCATGTGCCCTGACTGGGAATTGAACCACGATCCTTTGGTTTGCAGGCCCACACTCAGTCCACTGAGCTACACCAGCCAGGGCTCAAGTGCCAAACTTAATGCTCCTTCTTTGCCCCAGTAATGTCCTTTCCAAAAGCATTTCTTTCCATATCCATGAATTTCACCTTCTGTCATAATCTGTTGCCTTTAAACCACTCCCAAGGCCAAATGTGTCATAACATCTGTATGTGTAACTCCCCCATCATCATTTTAGCCCACAATTGTTTTTGTGGGGATCTGAATCAGTTTTTGGTAAAGTGACAACTCACTCAATATCTTGTAACTCTCCAGCCTTTTGCCATGAACTCTCATTCACAAATTCATACTTTAGAGAAAAACTTTAAATGAAAGATTATAGTAAGCAAACATTACAGTTTGTTTAAAGATTGTATTTATTTATTTTTGAGAGGGGAAGGGAGGGAGAAAGAGAGGGAGAAAAACATCAGTGTGTGGTTGTCTCTTGCATGCCCCTTACTCAGGACCTGGCCTGCAACCCAGATATGTGTCCATGACTTGTAACTGAACCAGTAACCCGTTTGTTCTCAGTCCAATGGTCAATCCACTGAGCCATAGCAGCCAGAGCACAAACATCATAGTTTGGTCCAGATACCTACTGGGATTCACATTCTCCATGGGGAAATCTGACTAAATTGTAAATAGCAATTAAACCCATTCAATACTAGTTGAAAGATTGGGCTTCTCAGATAAGGTAGCTTGACTGAGTACAGGGGTAGTGGTCTGAAATGGAAAGAGACATCCATAGATTTCAAGTTTCAGACTTATCTTCTAGCAACATGGTTATACCACAGCTCCTTTGATCCACAAAGAAACTAGCTATGTAGAGACCACATTAAGGTAAGTCACACTTTGGAAAACATTGGCATATTTAACTGTGGGAGGAGCACAGTATAGGCAGTCAGGTGACTGAACATCCGAGGCTTGAATCAATTAGATTAAAAATGGCTGTGTGATTTAGTGCAGGCCATAACTCTTGTAGCACTTATCATTCTCATCTATGAAATTAGAGTTAGGACAATATGATTGTGAAGCTCACTCCATGATCCCATACTGAAAGGCTTTTTGACATACATCAGTGGCAAATTCTAAGGAATCAAAATCTAAATTTAATTCCCCTAGTGAAACTGGTTTACACTGATGGTTCTATGTTTTTGCACTCTCTTTGAAGGTGTATTTATAAGATTCAATTATTGTGTCCCTATTTTAATACTAAATTAATATAAATTATCATCATACTGTCCCTTTTATAGACATAGGTTTTCAGTTTTGAAAACAGGTCTATAAGTCATATCTGAATGTAAACTTACTAGTTGTATCAAAAACATTTCTTTTGCCCCAGTCAATAGAACTTGCCCTGAATTATTCAAATTCTCATTTGTGAAACCACTACTTCATATAGGAAAACATCAAATAAAGAAGAATCTAATGTGATAGAAAGAACACAAGATAAATACTAGAAAATTGAATCCTAGTTCTAAATCCTGAATAAGTAACCTTGTGTATGGTGTTACTACCTTCCCAATAATAAATACAGATAAAAAATTATCTTTATTGTGCATCCTTGTTCTAAAATTCAGTTGCTCTGGAAAATAAACTGTTGTCATTTTAACCTTGATTCTCAGTAACTTCATATGGTAAAAATGAGTGTCATTTTTACCACAAGTGGAGCCACAGATAGAACAAAGGGAGCTGAGGTAATCTCCAAATTCTACTGTGTTTAAAATCATTACAAGAACTGATGAAGAGAAGATTTCCAAGGTGGTATATAAACAAAAACAGTTGTTTTTTTTCTGTTGAGTTCTTAACTACTTATTCATATATGTATATATATATGAATAAACAAACAAATATATATATATTTATTTATGTATGTACTTATTGTCAGGTATGGCTGAAAGACTCAAGAACACTTATTGTTAAGTTTTAGGTTGCTCAAGAAAATAGAGGCAGTAAAGAAACTGTCCAAATTAAGTCTAAAGCCAATGAAATCTCACCTATTCATCAACTGACACTTTGTACATTCTGTACAAACTACTAAAAGCTGTTGTGTTATTTGAGGAGAGATGATAACAGGCTATGTGACCTTGGACAAGTCACTTACTCTTATGTCTGAATTCAGAAACTTAAACAAAAATTTTCCTGATCTAAAATTCCATACCTCTAAAAGTTAATGACTTCTTTTTCTTCTTTTTTTCATTTTTTATTTTGTATAGGTTTCAGTTGTACCGCACAATGGCTAGTCATATACTTTACATAGTGTTCCCCCTGATATTTCCTGTACCCCAACTGGCACATAGTTATTGCAATATTATTGACTATATTTCCAATGCTGTACTTATATCCCTGTAACTAGTTTGTAAGTACTAATTTGTAATTCTTCTTTCAGATGATATTTAATTCTGACACAGACTGGCTTGTTATAGCCATGCATTGCAGTTTAACCCAGACAAAATCCTATCCCAACAACACAAAAATAATGTCAAGAACAAGCTTGATTTAATTGGGAATTAGGTCTAGCCTCAGATCTCAGCATTATTATGACTTCCCCAGAGTGCCCTAGATTATTATCCTCTACCCTGTTGAACTGTGCAGTAAATCTTCAGGATGTGAAACCAGTGCTTACTTGGATAAATAAATGAATCAATGTGAAATAAATGCAGTAAATCATAATCTTTCTGTTCCTCAATCTCCCTCCCCTGCTAAATTCCCATGGAAACAAACAAATTAAAATGTCAGAAGAGAAAGGAAAGCAGAAAATGTTTTCATCCCACACCATTATTTCTTTGACCAAGATTGACCTACATTTTATCAGTAAGGTTTCCACTTGCCTTTCCACCTAGCAGAATTATTTTCAGCACATAGGCCAATGCTTACCTTTGTAGAAGTATTAAGCCACAACTTCTCTTAGTCAGGTTTTTTTGGAGAAGTTATTCCTTAAGCACATCCAGCTGTTTTCTCAAGTGTATCTTTAAGAATAAGGGGACAGGAAGCCTGTGAAGATATAGCTAGCTCAGCACTACCCCTCACAGCTACAACCATAAACTAAAATCTCGAAGGAACTTACCTTGTTAATAGCACATCAGCAGCATCTCCTGGTATAAAGGACAGTCATCTTGTTTCTTTACTTGGAAAAGTAATTACTTTTCTCATTCTAATTTAATTTGCATTAGGCCCAGTATGTTTATTTTTTGAGGCCTAACCCTCAAATCTGGCAGACACTAGCCTGTGGTTAGGAATGTAGGACTCCTGGGAAAACATCTGGTTTCATTCTGAATAAATGCCTGAATTCACTTTATTCTCATCAAAAACCTCATTGAATGTCCTTCCTAATGAAGTATGTTTTACATACATTAATGTAAAGTAAAAAATAGATTGACAAATGACCATTAAGAGAAAAATTAATAGAATGTTTAATATAATACCATGAGTTAATCATTAAAATTATTTCTAAAATCATCCTCTTATTTTTGAGAACTACATGCTAACTGAAGGCATTTCAATTTGCAAATGAATTTTGAATGGATTGCAGCCATTTTTAGCTCTTTCCTGTATTCCCACATTTTGTCCTTTAAATTTATAGTGCCACTGTCATAACTGCAGAATGTAAAGTGAAGAATAACCTCTGTGTATAGAAGACCTATCATGTGATTACTAAGAGTTACAAAACATAACAAAAATTATGTTTTGAAGACATTTTAGTTATAACTTAAAAGTCACTTAATAGACACTGTTCGCTTTTGGCTACCAAACATGAGCACATATGAATATGTGTATATAAGCATATGCACACAAGTGTTTCTGTATATATTGAACAACAAACTAGGATGTTTTATTTTAATTTGTGGGTTATGTTTGAGAAGAACTAATTTTTCCAAAGACATGCATTTCTACATACAGCCATAAGAATACTATATACCTACCTTCTATTGTGTACAGTTAGAATCTTCAAGAAATCATTTATCAAATTCTAAATATTTATCTTGGTTTGGTGCTAAAAACCTGAGAGACTGTGCACACTTAACTTGATAAAATGCTGAATCATGCAACCTAGGTGGACATGGATTCATTTGAATTTAATGAGAGCAGATATGATACAATCCCTGTACTTTCTCATTTTGTCCTTCAGGGAGCCTGACTCCAAAACAGCAATCTATATGTGTGAGAAAATACAAATGTTTCAAAGCAGCATGTATCAAACTCAAGACCTTAGACCCCTGCACATATTCAACAATTCTCAAGAAGTAACATTAGTTATATTCTAACTTGACATAAGTAATTGGCTGGCATTTTTTTGCAATAAATAGACAAATAATATTTCACTCCATTATACTTTTCAGAAATTTTTATTGCAGTAGTCTCATGAAATACTGATATTTTCTCCTTTTCTAGCCCTCCTGGAAATACATAAAATTTGTAAAACATTACACTAAAAATGTCTTACTCACAAAAGACCCAAGATACCACTAGCTTTTAATATTTAGTACGAATAGCAAAAATCACAGAAAATTCCTGGCTGCCATTGTCTCACAAAAAGTCATTCTACTTCACCATATGTATGCTCTGAGTTGTATACACTGGTGACACATGCTTCACTTTCCTAATTTTCACAGACAATTGTGAATTCCTGAAACTGATCTCTGCACAAGATATGCTAAACATGTCATTAGTATACATTTCTCAATCCTTTTCTTCCCTTATCCAAGCCACCAAAATTTAGAAGCTACCAAAAATATTATCTCTGGAATATATTTCTAACATTGTTGACCTGGTGGTTCCACTGCAGCCATTTCAATGCCAGGGGCTCCTTGACACTGTGATAGTCTACTTTGACTCTCAATGTTTTGGCACAATTAAAAATAAAATAAAATATTATAAGCTTTTTTCTTTTTTAAAAATATATTTTATTGATTATGCTATTACAGTTGTCCCATTCCCGCCCTTGACTTCCCTCCACCCTACACACCTTCTCCCACCCACATTCCCCCCTTTAATTCATGTCCATGAGTCATACTTATAACTTCTTTAGCTTCTACATTTCCCATTCTACTGTTACCCTTCCCTTGTCTATTTTCTACCTACCACCTATGCTACTTACTCTCTGTACCTTTTCCCCCCTTCTCTCCTCCCACTTTCCTATTGCTAACCCTCCAAGTGATCTCCATTTCTGTGGTTCTGTTTCTGTTGTTGCTTAGTTTGTTTTTGTTTTTGTTTTTGTTTTAGGTGTGGTTGTTAATAATTGTGAGTCTGCTGTCATTTTACTGTACATGTTTTTTTACCTTATTTTTCTTAGATAAGTCCCTTTAACATTTCATATAATAAGGGCTTGGTGATCATGAACTCCTTTAACTTGACCTTATCTGACAAGCACTTTATCTGCCCTTCCATTCTAATTGAAAGCTTTGCTGGATAGAGCAATCTTGGATGTAAGTCCTTGCCTTTCATGACTCTGAATATTTTGTTCCAGCCCTTTCTTGCCTGTAAGGTCTCTTTTGAAAATGAGCTGACAGTATTATGGGCACTCCTTTATAGGTAACTGTTTCTTTATCTCTTGCTGCTTCTAGGATTCTCTCCTTAATTTTAATCTTGGCTAATGTAATTATGATGTGCCTTGGTGTGTTCCTCCTTGGGTCCACCTTCTTTGGGACTCTCTGAGCTTCCTGGACTTCCTGGAAGTCTGTTTCCTTTGCCAGACTGGGGAAGTTCACCTTTGTTATTTGTTCAAATAACTTTTCCACTTGTTGCTCTTCCTCTTCCCCTTCTGATACCCCTATAATTGGGATGTTGGGACATTTAAAGATGTCATGGAGTTTCCTAAGCCTTTCCTCATTTTTTTGAATTCTTATTTCTTCATTCTTTTCTGTTTGGTTGTTTCTTTATTCCTTCTAGTTCACTCCATTGATTTGAGTCCCAGTTTCCTTCCCATCACTATTGGTACCCTGTACATTTTCCTTTATTTCACTTAGGGTAGCCTTCATTTTTTCACCTAATTTGAGACCAAATTCAACCATCTGTGAGCATCCTGATCATCAGCATTTTGAACTGTGCATATGATAGGTTGGCTATCTCTTCATCACTTAGTTGTATTTTTTCTGGAGCTTTGATCTATTCTTTCATTTGGGCCATTTTTTTGTTTTGTTTTGTTTTGATGCACCTGTTATGTAGTGAGGGGCAGAGCCTTAGGTGTTCACCCAGGCAGAGCAACCTAGTCACTGGCTTGTGATGAGTCTTTGGGGGAGGGGTCCAAGAGGGAACAATGGCACTTGCTCCACTCTCTGACAGATTTCAGTCACTTCTGCCACTTTCCCCAAGCAAACTGAGCCCTTCTGATGCTGATTCCTGTGTGGGTGGGTTTGTGTACATTCTAGGACCCTGTGCATCTCTCCAACAAACTCACCTGTGAGGCTGGGAGTTTCTTCTGGCACCTCAAACCTCACAGGTGTTTTCAAATGGTGTTTTGAGGCTTTATTTCCCCATACTGGAATCCTGGGTTGGACGGTCTGTCTGGCTCCCCAGTTTTGCCTGGTTTATCTGCGTGCAAATGTGGGACCCTCCGATCTGCCAGCTGCCTTGCACACCATGCCCCCACCACCACCACGATCCACCACTTCACTGGGTCCACCTGCTGCCACTTTGCGAGCCTGGAGTCCACCAGCCACAGCCTGTTTTTTTTTGTCAGGACCCCTCTCTGCCTGGCTGCCTGACTCTGCCACTCCTACTGGTCTGGATGAATGTGTCTACTTTAACCCCTTGGTTGTCGGACTTCCATGCAGTTCAATTTTCTGTCAGTTCTGGTTGTTTTTTGTTTTTAAATTGTTGTTGTCCTTATTTTGGTTGTGTGAGAAGGCATAGTGTGTCTACCTATGCCTCCATCTTGGCCAGAAGAAAAAATATTATAAACTTTTATGTAAGTAACTTATGTGCAAACACACCCTGTCCTTGAGCCTTACCCATTTCAGACCTCCATTTGTAAGGTGAGCCTAAGGAAAGAGATGTAAATCAAGGAAGAAGAGTCAGAGATGGTACAGAAGTTGATAAGACAAACTACAGATCACTAAAAGCCATATTCAAACATAACTTCTCACCCCCAAAACAGACCACCAGCTAGCTACCAGCTGCTCAGGAAGAAAAGGACTTTTCTCTGAAAAGTCATTAATATTTTGAAAACTCCACATTCATAACTAGAAGACATCACATAAAAATAATATCATTCATGCTGCATAAGAAATCTATAATTTATATTTAAATGATATTTAAATCTATATTTATCTCAATAATATAGTTCATATATAGAATATATTTGGCTTTGAAGTATAGGACTAACAATAACCCATTTGAAGGCAAGTCTATAAAAATGAGATTCTACTTCTGATATAACAGCATGCAGAGTTCTGCAGACCCATTTCTTGAGGGGGGGTGGGGGGTGCATCAATTGTCTTATTTCAGTAATCAAGAAGACTTGTGGCTGCTGGCCCCCTCCCTTACTGAACACTAATCTCCTAAAGGAGTGGTGTCACACAAAATAAGCATAGTGCTGTCTCATCCCTAGTTCCTGAGGTGTTTGCCAGGGAGGAGAAGGAGGTCATAAGAAAGTTTCTATTCTTTCCCAAGTAATTAATATTATTTTCAAAAGAATGTAGAGAAGTTCAAACCTAAAGACACCCTCAAAAACTGGAAGCTGTGGTAGAAAGGCAATCAGAAGAAGATTAAGAAGTTTATTGGAGATAAAGGTTAAACTACAATACAGACTGAGTAGTTTGCAGGACCAAACTGGGGAAAGAACTAATGGGGAAGAGTATACATAAGGTCATAAAATGAGGTCTTTCCAGAGGGTATCCAGCTATGTAATATGAAAAATAGAGACATTTCCTGAAGACAACACAAGATACAAGAAACATTGTACATAGGAAAATGATGCTTTAGTCCCCTTCAAAGTAGGCATCTTGGGACCTCATGCAGTCCTTCCAATTGCCCTTTATTTGGACGAATACCCATATTTTTCTGAATCTCATCTTCAGTCTGAAATCCTTCCCTTTCAAAGGTAATTCTAATGTTGGTAAAAACCAGAAGTCAAGTCACCTACGTGATTTGATGCTTTGCCAAAAAACTTTGCAGGAAACGTGACATGTGAATGGGAATATTATTGTGATGAAGCTGCCAAATACCAGTTGCCCATAGCTGTGGCCTTCTGAATCATCTGACTAGCTTCTGTGGATAAATGGTCAAGTTTAATGCACAATTTGATACAGATTTGTTGATCTACTTGCTCAGTCATTTTGAATGTGACAGCCACACAACACACATGCTCACTCAACAGTGTCTACCATCCCCCACTGACTAGTACAGTGAAATCATCATTGTTCACATGTGTACATGCCAATCCACTCTCCTTGACTGCCAAAGTCACATCAGTGTTGTACAAACTGTTCTCATTATATTAACAATGGCTGGACTTTTCCCAGACAGACCTCATATATCTAAAATGCTGATGAGGCAGTAGGGCGTGGTCAAGATAAAAGAGAGTCAAAGAGAGCTCTGTCAAACTCACTGTCATCCTACCCTGACTATGGAAATGCCACAGGCTAGGCCCACTTAAAAGCAATATCAGTGGCTTCACACTGTGGAGGTAGAGTAGGGCAAAGACTTTACCATAGTAATCCAGCCAGTAACTGGACAAATGAATAGGTAAATAAAATTAAGAAGTCCACAAAGCTCCAAGGAAAGGGGTAACTAGTGTCAAGAGTTGCTGCACTATGTCTAAAAGGTCTGAATATGCTAAGAAACTGGTAACTGTAACCTGTAAATAAGGGAGGGGCAGGGAAAGCCGGAAACAGAAACTGAGAGTAGATATGCTTGATTTAACAAAGATTTCAAAGTAGCCAAGATAAATTATGCTAAGTGACATAAACCAGTCAGTAAAAGATAAATGCCATGTGGTCTCACGTATATATGGAGTCTAAAATAAACTGAACAACAAAATAGAAAGTGGAGAACTTTCTATTCCATGCATCCACAGGAGAACTGTGGATGCATGGAACAGACTGGCAACTGTCAGAGGGGAGGGGTTGAGGACTGGATGAGAGAGGGTGAAGGGATTAGCCAAGGGACATATATAACAACTCAAACACAGACAACAGTGTGGTGAGGGTCAAAGAAATAGGGTTGGTGGAGATGGGCAAAGGGGGAGAAAATGGGGATGTCTGTAAAACTGTAAACAATTAAATAAAAAAAAGAATGAACAGAAACCATGATTAAAGAAGTTAAAGAAAGTTTGCTGACAAATGGCATTTTAAATAGACAATATCGATAAATATTTAAAAACTACTTAAAAGTACCAAATGGAAATTCTAAACATGAAAAATATAATAATTGAACATTTTAAAAAATTACTAGAACTTTGTAGTATATTTGAATTAGTGGAAGAATTTAAAGATAGATTTATAGAGATTATGTGATCTAAAGACAGAGAGAGAAAAGAGTGAAAAATTAGAACAAGGCCTTAGGACAATGTGGGTCATTAGTGATTATACCAACATTCATTTGATGGTAGTGTTGCACAAAAATAGACTCTTACATGATTTGGGGTGACAGAGTAGGCCTCTATTCATGTGTACGGATCCAGAGGAGACAGTCTCCAAATTCTGGGCACTGAGGAGGGGTCAGGTGGGTGGTTAAATACCTTTGTAACAAAGTGGAAAGAGGAGGGATCACGTGGCACAAGCAGGGGACACAGGAATGTGAAAGCCAAGGACACACAAGTGGAGGGTGGAAATGGTCCGGAGCCCAGGACAAAGAAACAGCAGGGAATCACCCAGGGCCTGGGACAGAGAGTCAACTTGTCAGCAGGTTAACTGGGGTCTGGGAGTCAGCAGAGAGTTATCTGGGGCCCAGAACAGAGAGCTAGCTTTACTTCCTATAACATTCCCCCTTTTGATGCTCGACTGAGTCTTCTTCAGTCATAGCATCACCTGGCAAGGTCACCTGGGCCAAGGAAGTTATTTGCCTCTGGAGCAAGGCCAAGGAGAGGGCTGTGGCATCTAAGGCTTTTTCTAACTCTTCTCTAAGTTGTCGATTGGTCTGGATACTATGGGCCAACCCTGTGCCCCCAACCCCAGCTCCTATGAGGGAGGTTGTAAAAGACAGCCCTACTAATACAGGCAAGAGGACTGCTCTCCTTTCCCTTCAGCTGGTAAGGAGAGAGTGCAACTCTCCCTCCTGATATTGCATCAGCTGTGGGGTTAAGATTGTCAGGTAACATGGGGTGGGAGTTGCTGGTTGGACAGTGTGGTTCAAGGTCCCATTGCACCAGAAGAAAGTCCCAGGAGTTCTGGTGAGTCCTCTGGGGCCGATCGGGATGATGAGGTCACAGATCTTCCCAGGTCTGTAGCACACTGGAGGGGTCTTGGCTTTGTTCTGAAAGAGAGGCATACTCGGGGGAGAAAAGGAGACAGGGTTAGCAGTAACGTTCAGGGGGGTTGGGATAGGAACTGCTGTTACAGGAGGCCATTCCAGGGAGGCACAGAGGAAACAATTATTGACATCTTCAGGGGTGGTCAGGTTGAGCAGCCGGGCTCCATCTCGTAGGAGGGTGAGCCAGGAGAAAGGCCCAGTCCGGGTGGAGTTTATATTTATATAAATATAAATATAAAATTTTTTATATTTCATATTTTATAATATGAATATATAGATATATTTATTTCATAGAAATAAAAACACAAGATATAGTATAAATATATTAATAAGATATAATATATAATATATAAATAAAATGAGTTATATATAAATATAATTATGTGTAGTGCATATATTTATTTATATTATATCTGTATAGTATCATATATAGATAAATATGCATTTACTATATAAATATATATTTTTTTAATGTAGAGAATTCCACTAAACAGATTAAATTCTTAGTTTTTTGGTGTGTGAACCACACTGTTCGTCCTAAAATAGAACCTTCAATGCTTTTTGCAGGTTTGACTAGGCATTTATTATATAATTAGTAAGATTTTTGGCACCTCAGTAATTGAGTCCTCTTGGAAAGTATTCAAATCTAGGCTTCTCCCAATATTTTATGTGTTTTATAGTAGGCTTAGTAAGTTATTATGGAGATGTGCTGTGTTGGCTATTTTCTGTTTGCAGGCTGATCCTCATGAATTGTACCTCCTGCCACGTAGTGAGGTGTGATCAGTGGAGTTTCTATCAGATACTAGATGCAGAAGGAGAGAAAAGTGGGGGAACTATCTTTCCCCTCTCCTCTCTGTGCCCATAGTTCATTTTTAGAAGCATCTGTATCTCTGCATGAATGCAGCTTCTGTCTATTCCTTCTCCAGAGGTCCAGCTCTCACAGGGATCTGTTCACATTATTTACCACCTGCCTTTACTCTTTCTGCCCTAAGAGTGGTAATAGCACTCCAAAGTTGAAAATCTCTGGGTGCCTCAGCATCCCTTATAGGTACCCTTAACCCCACTCATACCTCTATAATTGTTTCATTAAAATCTCTTCAAGTGAGTCATCATTGTGGAATTATTTTCTTTCTGTGACCTTAACTACTACTACTTGATTACTGATCTTGATATTGCCTGACAGAACAACTACCGAGACACACTTCACCAGTGCTTACCTTAATGGTCAAGGCTAAAAGCACTAGGGAGGTTTGAATCTGTTCTGTGATGATTTTGGCACCAGTCAATAATAGAGCCTTACTTATAATGAACATTATAAGGTAATGTTCAAGTAGCCATACATTTTGAGACTAAACTGGGTAAGGATACCAAAAATTCCACATACAGTACAGCTTCAAAAAAAGGGGGATCCTGTGATGTCTTGATCAGAATCTTCCATTCTTTTTTTTAAGATTTTATTTGTTTATTTTTAGACAGAAGGGAGGGATGAAGAGAGGGAGAGAAACATCAATGCGTGGTTGCCTCTCACACCCCCTACTGGGAACCTGGTCCACAACCCAGGCATGTGCCCTAGACTGGGAATCAAATCAGCAACTCTTTGATTTGCAGGCCTGAGCTCAATCCACTGAGCCACATCAACCAGGGCCAAGTGTTCCATTCTAATTGAGCATACCAGTATCCAATCCAAGCCCCATAAAAGGAATGGCAATTTGTCTATTTCCACTTCTGCATCTTTTCCCAGAAAAATTTTAATTCATAGTTTAGGTAACTACAGGAGACCATGAAAGAAAGTTTCTACACTGTAGATAAAATCAGGAGATAGCAAAGGAAAATGATTCCTATTCATCAGTGGAAATGCCTCTTGGAAAATATACTGGTTTTACCACAGGACTAATTGGCAGTTACATCTGGGTCTTGGATATTTGGTGCAGGGATATCTCTTCTAATTCCTAGGGTCCTTTGTCCTAGTAGATAGGCTAGCTTAGTCTGCATTTTTCCTGTCCTTAGTGAAGAGATCTTATGCCCTGCAGGCTTTGTTCCCTGGGCTCCCTGATTGACAGCTTTCTCTGAGACACTGGCTGGAAAAAAAATGAGATGAGTGCGATTGATATCTGGGATGATTTCCTCCCCACTCTCTCCCTCATTGTGCCTGTATGTGTCTCTTAGGGATGGCACTCCTGCTCTCACAGACTTCGAGAACATCTCCCTGCCTTTTCAGCCTCTCTGCTGGTAATAGTTCTTCAGTGTTCCCAGTCTGATGTTTCAATAGTCCTTGCTAGATAACAATATTTTTCACAATACTTTGTATAATCCCTAATTAAAGTATGTTTTTATTTGAAACATTTGTGGGAATTCTTTCTATTTCCGATTCTTTCTTGAATTTTTGGTTTTTTAGTTATGTCAGCTTTGAGATAATATAAAATTGGCTTTGATGATACAATTTTAGTAAGAGCAGTGCTTATCATGTCATTTTAAGAATCATGTGAAATAATGCTGTTTGAGAAGAAATAAGCTTAATAACATTTTCACATAAGAGTTTAGCAATGGACATACTTTTATGATTGGAAAAATTAACAACAACAAATAAAGCCAAGAATGATCCCAAGGCAATTCTCTCAGTAGTGCATATCATGCTTAGCAGTAGCTTGTTGAAAAAGTAATGTCCAAAACGTGGAGAAATTTACCTTGTAAACAACTGTGTTGAGCATAGAGTTTTACAGTCTGACTCAAAATTACATCTTTCCTAGTTTTTAAAAAGACAAACTATGAGATCTTTTGAATTTATGTTCTTATTTTTTGTATCTTTTAATTTAGGCTTTCCTGTTAGTCCAGGATTCTATTTTAATATATCACAGCTAAAAGAAATTATGTTTTCTTAAATAGAATTATAAAACAACTTTACATAAATAAATAAACTATTACTTAATAAAGACACTGAAAGTTTTATATTTTATTTTGGAAAAAACTGTGTAACCATTTATATTAGAGAGAGAAACACAACAGGGATATTATGGGCAGAGTGCCCTGAAGGATAGACTGAGAAAGAAAACAAATCAAAGCAAATACTATGGGAGATTTTGGCCACAAAAAAAAAAAGACGGTGGGGAGAGAAATAATGATTAGATAATAATTAGGTTATAAGGTAGGACAATGAACTCTATTTCCAACAAAGTCAGTGGAAGTTTAAATCATGGTGAAGAATGATGGACTGAAAAAAGTAAATTTAATGGCTTGAAATGAAGGATAGACTATGGATTCTTATGGGGTGGCAACAATAGCTATTAACAGATAAAATGTTTGAGTGATGAAGTGATTTGCACCAAAGAGGCCAATTCCACAGCAATGTGAGGCATTTTGACAAGTTTATTTGAAATATAAGTTGTGACAAAACTTTATGAAATCAAACCTATCAAAACATCAAGTCATGTTATAATTTTATATCCCTGCCTCTTAATCTACCCCAACCAAGTCTGTTAGGTTTTTTAATTCATTGTTTATATTTTTATAGAAAGCTATTATTTTGTTTATTTTAGTTTGCCTACATTTTATTTATTTTAAATATATTTAAAATTTTATTTATATATTCACCATTACTAAATTAAATATGCTTACAATAAAAAATAAAATATATACATTTAGCATTTATATATCTTTAAGTCTTATGGTGAGCTGAACTCACCATAAAATTAACACTTTCAAAACGTACAATTCAGATCACAAAGATAGCAGTGATGTACGTGGGAGCTCAGCACACTTGCCTGTGCACCTAATTGGGATACCTAGCTAATCTTCTGAAGAAGACAGTGAAGAGCCAATAAAATCTCACCTACTGTGAAATTTGGAAACCAAAGTGTGCAGGCAATACTTAAAAGTAGGCAATAAGGAGGTTTAGTAGGTGGAAGGGAAGGTCCTCTCTCCAGGCCTTGCACCAGAGACCGCAGCTGCCAAGGGAACATTGGAGGAGAGCCAGGTCAGTGGTAGCAACCTAGCTGCTCCCACCCCTCCCATAGCAGTGAAGTCCCACACCTGCTCCAGGAGAGACCTGGACATGCGTAATGTTGCTGGTGGATATAAAAGGCAGTTAAGAGACACAAAGCAGCTGGCATAACCTGGCTGGGGAAGCCATTGCTGGCTGGGACAGGACAAGAGAAACTGGGGAGTCAGGTGACACCTGGAGCTGGGAGAAGGGATGGGCAGAGACCAGCATGACCCAGAGAGACTCTGGACTGGTCAGATAGTTGGACTTTGTGGAAAGCCTGGTACTTGTTAGGACTGGCAGGCAGCACCCCAGGGGACTTTTCTCAATAAAGGAACTGAGCCACCATGCAGGGACCTCAGGTATGCAGAGCTGGGCCAGTGAAGAGGGAGGAGTGGGGAGCATGATTTGCTCCCTGCCACTCAGGGTGCTTCACAGATTGATCAAAGCAGGGCAGCATGGGCTCGGAGAGGCAGTGACACCCAGAGATGCTTTTTTTCAATAGGGGAACTGAGACCCTGTGCAGGGACCTCCTGTGTGGATGGAGGTCCAGACCAACAGAGAGGAAGGAGGGGGGTGCAACATGCTCCCACTCTGTGCACCTCACAGACTGGTCAAAGGGTTGCAAAATGAGATGGATTACCAGTGACAGACTGGTGGAGATGCACAGAATGGATAGTGCGGGCTGCACAGTGCTCCAAGAGCATGGGCTGGAGACTGGGCACCTGTGATTATTTTAGCCCAGACTGAGCCGCTAGCCTGGCTGAACCACAGGAAAGAAAATAAATGGAGCCCAGCCCCATCTGCCTGCAGGATCCAGGAAGACATGCAAAACCAGACTGGCAGGTATAAGATCAGCAGGAGGCTGGTTTTTTTTTTGGTTTTTTTTTTTTTCAAGAGTAAGACAATAAGACTTGGAGCTGTGAGGATCCAGAAAGAAGTCAGAAGGCAAACACCAACACCTAAGACAAATTTCACTTTTCCAGCTTTCAGAACTTTCACTTTTTTATTTCTCTGCTTTCCATTTACTTAGTTTTTTTTTTTTATTTTAATTGTTGTTCTGTAATAGAAGACAAAGCTGTCTCTCTGTTCCGGACCTCTGATAACTCCCTGCTGTCTCTTTGTCCTGGGTCCCAGATAATTTCTGCCCTCTGCTTCTGTGTCCTTGGCTCCCATGCTCCTGCTCCCTGCTTGTACCACGTGACCCCACCTCTTCCTGCCTTGCTACAAGAGTATTTAACCACCTGCCTAACCCCTCCTCAGGGTACATAATTTGGAGGTTGTCTCCTCTGGGTCCGCACACATGAATAAAGGCTTACTGTGTCACCCCAAATCGTATAAGAGTCCATTTTTTTGCAACAGCTGGGGGTTGCCTCCCAGCAAAAGCTTGGGAGAGGAAGCAAGGCTCTTGCTTACTAAAGAAGGTACAGTTGCAAAGTGGTCACAAGAGAGGGTGACCTAGGAAGAAAATCCTTATCCTCTGAAATCCAACACACCCTACAACATTCCGGAACAGCACTTGGGGTCGTTGATCCTTACCTGGGCTAATGTGCTCATATTTCAACCAAGTTGGTGTGTTGTCCACAATGATGATGGCTCATGGCCTCTGGGTCACTGTTCGTGAGCGCCAGCTGATGTGGACACTGGCCCACAGTGTCCGTGTCATTATGGATTAAATGAGACATTTACATGGACTACCAAGACCAGTAGAGGAAAGGGGACAGCATGACTTTTCTCTCAAGGGGAGTAAATCCACAGCCTCCGCCATGACAGGCTTTTATTGGGTTTCTGGGCACCTTACATGATAGTCCTCATTTACTGTGCACAGGTTGCTTTAGGTAGCTACCTTTTACAGAAAACAAAGGAGCCAATGCAGCTAATCACATCACAGAAGAGGGATATTTGCAAATGAAAAGGCAAAAGTGGTTGAACTGGTTACACTTGTTCTTGGAAGGTTTAGCATGGATTTTAGGAAGTTATTTTGCAGTAAATGTTTGCCACTGGAGTCTGGGCCTACGCCATACAGAATGGTCTCTTACACCAGAACATGAAATTATATATGATTCTTTAATACACATGGAATGTTCTCAGGATACAACACATGTTGGGACACAAAACAAGCCTTCACAAATTTAAGAAGATTGAAATAATACCAAGCATATTCTCTAACCACAATCAACTGAAAACAAGAAGTAAAAAAAAAACTCACAAATATTTGGAGATTAAGAAATATACTACTAATAAATCACTGGGGCAAAGAAGAAATAAAAAATGACTGGGTCAAAAGATATGTAGACACAAATAAAAATGACAATACACATATTAAGACTTCCAGGATGCAATGTCTCTGGTTATAGTTTGCTTGTTTTTTTCATTTATTAAGTTCTAATTATAGGTGAGATTATATACTATTTGTCTTTCACCATCTGGTTTATTTCACTTAGCATAATGTTCTCCAGTTCCATCCATGCTATCACAAAGGGTAGAAGTTCCTTCTTTCTTTCTGCTGCATAGTATTCTATCATGTAAATATTCCATAGTTTTTTGATGCATTCATTTATTGATGGGCGCTTTCAGCACTTGGTATTGTAAATTATGCTGCTATGAACATTGGGGTGCATAGGTTCTTTTGAACTGGTGTTTCAAGGTTCTTAGGGTATAATCCCAGCTGTGGAATTGCCAGGTCAAATTGACAGTAACCAGAGGGGATGTAGGAGGAGATAATGTGGGGGGGAGGGGGAAGGGTTTTCAGGAAAATCTATAAAGGACATGTGGACAAAACCAAAGGGGGATAGGATCATGGGTGGTAAGTGGGTTGAGGGGAGTGTTGGGGGTGAACTGGGAAAAGTGTACTTGAAAACAATAAGAAAAATGTAAAAAAATTCTGGGATGCAATGGAAGCAGTAATAACAGGGAAGTTCATATTATTATAGGCCTATCTCAAGAAACAAGAGAGAATCCCAAGTAAACAAATTAGTATTACATCTTAAAGAACTATAAAAGAACAAAAGAAACCCAAAGTCAGTATAAAAAGGAAATAATAATTAGAGCTGAGTTGAATGAAATAGAGAACAAAAACTATACAAAGATAATAAAACATAGGATTCATTCTTTGAAAATATTAACATAATTGACCAACTTTTGGCTAGACCCACTAACGAAAAAATAGAAAAAACTCATATAAACAAAATAATAAATTAAAGAACAGTAGTATGTATAAAGAACATTATAAATACACAAAGTTCATAGTAGAATACAGGACTGGCTAAAGTAATGCTTGTGTGAGTGTGGTTGGTAGGGTGTTTGGTTATGTGGGCAGTGAAATAATTCACAAACAAAAGAGAGTGCAGAGAATAAACGTTTTATTTTTACTTTCCCAAGGGTGGTAACAAGCTAGTTGTGAAGATATGTACCAGCACTAGTACTGAGGGGCTAGACTTTGAGTTTTTATTGTGTAATGGGTTTGTAGAGTAGGATGCTTCAGTTAGGCTGCAAATTGTTTCAATGTTATATTTCAGTGCAGGGTCCTGTAGTCATTATTGTCTGGTATGTCCTGTTTTACAAGTTCCTGGAACCTCTCTACCTTCAGGGTTCTTCCAGTAATTTTCTACTCCTGAGAGTAATGGCTCATAAAACTAGGGTCAGTCATGCTTTGTGGGGTCCAGCAAGCTTTGGGAAACAGAGCCCCAAAATGGCCTATGTTATATTAATAATATGGGTGTAATAATTTATAGTTTTAATTTGAACATTTCACTTAAAATGTCATATATGGTAGACTCTGGCCATCAGAGTCCGCCTGTTATGATTGAAGATGAGAACAAATGGACAGGTTACAGCAGTCCTGTGAGGAAAAAGGGGATGCCACAGCCACTCTCTCAAGAGGAGAGCACCACAACCCTTGCCTAGACAAGCTTTTATCATTTTTCTCGGGTTTTACATCAAAGAAGTATTTATTATCTATTACATAGAATATTATTGTCTACATTTTAGGTACAGTCAAGGAAAGGAAAATAACATATGCAGAATGGAAAGTCAGTGAGCTGACTAGTTCTGTCCTTGGGGAAATTCACACAGGCTTCGGAACTTACCTTGAAGATAGACCATACGCATTTGTTGTTTTAGACCAGGGTGATGGAGTTTTAGCAAGAGCAAGGCATAACAGTCTGTATGCAAATGCAGAATCTAGACCTGATTCCCACAGAAAAACTCAGTTTGAAGGTCTGGCTCCTGCCCACCACCTCGCTTCTGTAGGTTTTCCATACAGAGCTGAGTCATACTACAGTCATGTGGTGTGCTTGAGTGTGATATTGTTATGTTACAAAATTACATACTTATGATTTTGTTATAAAAGCTTTTGCATCAAAAAGAGGTGTTATTTGTGCTGGACATTGTACTATGAAAGACTGTATGGCACCAAATTCAATAATATAGAAGCAATGAGTCAGTTCCTAGAAATATACAACTTTCTTAGAATCATGAAGAATTGAAAAATCTAAATTGACCAATGAACAGTGAGGAAATTGAAACAATGACCAAAACCTCCCTCGAAATAAAAGTCCCGAGTCAGATGGCTTTACTAGTAAATTCTATCAAATATTCAGAGAAGATTTGATATCCTTCTAAAACTCTCCCACATAACTGAAGAAGCAATATTTCCTAACAGATTTCATGAGGCCAACACAACCCTGATATCAAAAAACATGCCAATGATAACACACACACCCACATGCACAGATACAAAAAACTATAGACCAACATCTTTGATGAATACAAATGGAACAATCCTGAACAACAACAACAAAAAACTAGCAAATCAAATAAATTCCTTAAAAACATAATAGTTTGTGATCAAGTGAGATTCACTTCAGGTGCAAAGGATAGTTCAACACATGAAAATCTATCAATTTAATGAACCACTTTTAAAATAATAAACATTATATTATCATGGTGCAGATGCAGAGGTGGTAGTTGATAAAGTGAAACACCTGTTTATGATTAAAACATTCAATAAAATAGGCACAGAAGGAAAATATCTCAACATAATAAAGGCCATATATGAGAAAGACAAGGATGTCCACTCTCTCAACTCTTATGCAACATAGTTCTGAAAGTACTAGCCAGAGCAATTAGGCAAGAGAAAGAAATAAAAAAGTATTTGAATTGGAAATAAAGAAGTAAAAATTTCATATTTTGAAAATGACATAATTCTATATAGAGAAAACCCTATAAACTTCAACAGAAAAATATTATATGCATTACAGAAATATGGTAAAGTTAGAGAATATAAAATTAATGTACAAAAGTCTACTTCATTCTGATAAAATGACAATAAAATTTCAGAAAAATTTAAAATTTCTTTTGCAATTGCAACAAAAAGAATAAAATACTTGAGAGTAATCTTAACAATGGATGTGAAAAACCCATATTAGAAATACTACAAAACATTATAAAAAAAGACTGAAAAACACACAGTGAAATGAAAAGATCTCTGTGTTCATGGTTTGGAACAACCAACATAGTTAAACTGTTCATATTACTGAAAACAATGTACAAATTCACTTCAATCCCCATCAAAATACCAGTGTTTTTTTAAAGAAATAGAAAAAAATGAATTTGTATAAAACCACAAAAGACTCCAAAAAGTTAAAGCAATCCAGAGAAAAATAAATAAAGCTGGAGGTACCACATTACCTGACTAAAATTTATAATACAGAGCACTGATAATCAAAGTGGTAAGGTATTAAGCACAAGAACAGACACACAGACCAATGAAACAAAATTGAGAGCCCAGAAATAAACCTACATTTCCGTGGGAAAATAATTTTTGATAAATGAACCTGAAACTCTCAATGGAGAAAAGGAAGTCTTTTCAATAATGGTTCCTAAAAAATTGAAAAGCTGCATACAAAAGAATAAATGTAAATTACAATTCTTTCTCATGTACAAAAATTAATTGAAAATAAATAAAAGACCTGGCTTATTTCACTTACCAGAATGCTCTCCAGATCTCTCCATGCTGTTGTGAAGTGTAGGAGCTCCTTTCTTTCTGCTGTGTAGTATTTTAACCAGGGACAATGAAACAAAGCACAAACTGACAGAGACCAAAGAGGAGGGTTGGAGGAATAATGGGGGGAAATAGGAGAAAGATCATCAAGGAACATTTGTAAGGGACACATGGACAAAGACAAAGAGGGTAGGATCAAGGGTAGGATATGTGAAAGGATGAGGTGGGGGGAATGGTTAGGGGAAAATGGAGATAACTGTACGTGAACAACAATAAAAAATGCAGCAAAATAGAAAATAAATCAAAGACCTAAATATAAGCTCTGAAACAATAAAGTACATAGAAGAAATCATAGATACTAAACTCGTAGACCTTGGTCTTAGAGAAGATTTTATAAATTTAACCCCAAAGGCAAGGGATGTAAAAGCAAAAATAAGTAAATGGCACTATATCAAACTAAAAAGTTTTTACACAGCAGTAGAAAATACCAGCAAAACATAAAGGCAGCTTACCCTGACTGGTGTGGTTCAGTGGATTGAGTGTTGTCCTGAAAACTGAAAGGTCTCTGGCTCAATTGCCAGTCAGGTTGTATGCCTGGACTCTTGGCCAGGTTCCTAGTGAGGGAAGTGCAAGAGGCAACTGATTGATGTATCTTATGCATTTCTGTTTCTCCCCATCTCTTTTCCCCTTCCTTCTCCTCTCTCTAAAAGTAAATAAATAAAATCTTTTAAAAAGGCAGACAATTGAATGATAGATATTTGCAAACAACAGTGCTGACAAAAGGTTCATATCCAAAAAGTATAAACATCTCACACAACTTGACACCAAACAAACAATTCAGTTAAAAATTGGCAGAGGACCTGAACTGGGACCTCTCCCAATAAAACATACAAATGGCCAACAGATATATGAAAAAATGTGCAATATCACTAACTGTTATGAAAATACAAACCAAAACAAAATTGAGATACTACTTCATACTGTTAGAATGGTTATTATCAACAGGAAAAGTTATAACAAGTATTGGAGATATTTTGGAGAAAAGGAAACTCATCCGCTGTTGTTGGGAATGTAAAGTGGTACAGCCACTGTGGAAAACATTATAATGGTGGTTCCTCAAAAACTTAAGAATAGAGGTATTATATGAACAAGTAGTCTCTCCTCTGGGGATCTACCTGAAAAACTCAAAAACATTTGTTCACAAAGATATATGCTCCCCTATGTTGATTGCAGCAATATTCACAGTGACCAAGACATAGAAACACCAAATTGTCCTTCAATAGAAGATTGGATAAACAAGGCAAAGCAGAATACTACTTAGCCATAAGAAAATATGATATATTGCCATTTGAAACCATAAGGATGGAGCCTGAAAACATTATACTATATAAAATATGTGTCAGAAAAGGCTAAGGACCATATGATTTTACTATATTTGTGATATAAAACTGAAACAAATAGACACAGACAACAGTAGGGTGGTTACCAGAGAGAAGTGGATGTTGCTGTAGTAAAGGGTAAATGGGGCCAAATGTATGGTGATGGAAAATAATTTGACTTTTAGTGTTGAGCACACAAAGCAATATACCCATCATATATCATAAAAATTTACAATTGAAACCTATATAATCTTATTAACCAATGTCACCCCAATAAATATAATAAAATTTAAGTGACAGTTGGCTATTGTAAATGTGCTGCTGTGAACACCAGGGTGAACAGGTTGTTTTTAATTGATGTTCCAGGGTTCTTAGAGTATAATCCCAGCCCTGGAATTGGCTGCAAGTGAATGGATCAAAAAACTATGATACATTTAAACAATGGAATACTACACAGCAGAAAGAAAGAATAAGTTCCTACCCTTCCTGACAGCATGGATGGAACTGGAGAGCACTATACTAAGTAAAATAAGCAAGGAGATGAAAGACAAATACCATATAATCTCACCTATAAGGGGAACCTAATCACCAAAACAAACAAGCATGCAAAATATAACCAGAAACATTGAAATGAAGAACAAACTGACAGTAACCAGTGGGAAGGTGCATGGGATAATTGCAAAAAAATGGGAAGGGTCATTAAGAAACATATATAAAGCACACTTGGACAAACCCAAAGGGAGGTAGGGTTGAAGGTGGGAGGTGGGGATAGGTGGCTCATGGGAAAGTGGTAGGACAAAAATGGAGACAACTGTATATGAACAATAAAAATTTAACATGACAAACATTGAAAGCAAAAAAGAACAGAATTTTAAATGCAGAAAAGAAGTACATTTAGTTACCTATAAGAGAACTCCCATTAAGACTGTTAGATGATCTGTTGACAGAAACTGTTCAGTCCAGAAGGGATTAGCATGAAATATTCTTTTTTTTTTAATTACTTTATTGTCGTTCAACTACAATTTTCTGCATTTTCTCCCCACCACTCCCCCACAGCCAGCCAAACCCAGCTCCCTCCCTTGCTTCCACACTCCCCCTTGGTTTTGACCATATGTCCTTTACAGGTTCCTGAAAACCCTTCTCCCCACTCTCCCTTTCCCCACCTGCTCTGGCTATTGTTAAATTATTCTTAATTTCAATGTCTCTGGTTATAATTTGTTTGATTTTTTGTTTTGTTGATTATGTTCCAGTTAAAGGTAAGATCATATGGTATTTATCCCTCACTGCCTGGCTTATTTCACTTAGCATAATGCTCTCCAGTTCCATCCATTCTGTAGCAAAGGGTAGGAGCTCCTTCTTTCTCTCTGCTGTATAGAATTCCATTGTGTAGATGTACCATTGTTTTTTGATTCACTCATTTACCGATGGTCACTTAAGTTGCTTCCAGCACTTGGCTACTTTAAATTGTGCTGCTATGAACATTGGGGTGCATACGTTCTTTTGGATTGGTGTTTCAGGGCTCTTGGGGTATAATCCCAGCAGTTGAACTGCTAGGTCAAAAGGCAGTTCCATTTTTAGTTTTCTGAGGAAATTCCATACTGTTTCTCACAGTGGCTGCACCAGTCTGCATTCCCACCAATAGCACTCTAGCATTCCCTGTTCTCTGCATCCTCTCCAACACTTGTTTATAGATTTGTTTATGATGGCCATTCTAACTAGTGTGAGGTGGTATCTCATTGTGGTTTTAATTTGCATCTCTCTGATAGCTAGTGATGCTGAAAATCTTTTCATAGGTCTCTGGGCCCTCTCTGTATGTCCTCCTTGGAGAAGTGTCTACTCGAGTTTTTTGCCTATTTTTAATTGTTTTTTTGTTTGTTTGTTTTTTGTGGTTTTTTTTGTTTGTTTGTTTTTTGTTTTGCTTCCTGGGCTGGAGTCATGTGAGTTCTTTATATATTTTGGACATCAAACCCTTGTCTGAGGTATCATCGGCAAGTATGGTTTACCATCTGGCTGGTTCTCTTCTCATTTTATGCTGTTTTCTTTAGTCATGCAGAAGCTCTTTAATTTGATGAGGCCCCATTTGTTTACTCTTTCTTTTATGTTCCTTGTTTTAGGGGACATATCAGTGAAAATGTTGCTGCATAGAATGTCTGAGATTTTCCTGTCCATGTTGTCCTCTAGGACTTTTATGGTGCCACAACTTATATTTAAATCTTTTATCCACCTTGAATTTATTTTTGTGTGTGCTGTAAGTTAGTGATTGAGTTTCATTTATTGGCCTGTAGCTGTCCAGACCTCTCAACAACATTTGTTGAAGAGGCTATTTTTACACCATTTTAAGGCTGCGGCCCACTTTGTTGAATATTAATTGACCATAAAGACTTGCGTTTATTTCTGGGCTCTCTGTTCTTTTTCATTGGTCTATGTGTCTGATTTTATGCCTGTACCAGGCTGTTTTGATTACAGTAGCATTTTAATACAGTTTAAGATTGGTATTGTGATCCTTCCTGCTTTGTTCTTCTTTCTCAAATTTGCTACAGCTATTTGGGGTCATTTAGGGTTCCATATAAATTTTGAAGTGTTTTTTCTATATCTTTGAAATATGCCATTGGAACATTAATAGGCATTGCATTGAATATATAAATCACTTTGGGTAGTGTGGCCATTTTGGTGATTTCAACTCTTCCAATCCATGGGCATGGTATATCATTCCATTTGATTGTGTCTTCCTTAACTTCTTTTTTCAGTGTTGTATAGTTTTCTGAGTACAGGTCTTTCATCTCCTTGGTTAGGTTTATTCCTAGGTACTTTATTTTTCTTGTTGCTATATCAAATGGGATTTTCCCCCTGATTTCTGTTTCTGATATTTCATTGTCAGTGCTCAAAAATGCCTTTTGAGATTTCCGAGTATTGAGTTTGTATTCTGCTGTTTTGCCAAATTAATTTATTAGGTTGAGTAGTTTTGGGGTGGAGTCCATAGGATTTTCTATGGACACTATCATATCATCTGCAAACAATGATAGTTTTACTTCTTCCTTTCCAATTTAGATATTTTTTATTTATTTTTCTTGTCTGATTGCTGTAGTTAGGACTTCCAGTTCTATGTTGACTAGGAGTGCTGAAAGTGGGCATACTTGTCTTGTCCTTGATCTTAGTGGGAAAGTTTTGCCATAAATTTGCCATAAATTTTTGCCATAGAATATGATGTTGGCTGTATGTCTCTCATAAGTAGCCTTTATTTAGTTGAGGAATGCTCCCTCCAATCCCATTTTTCTTAGTGTTCTTATCTAAATAGGTGATATACATTATCAAATGACTTTTCCACATCTATTGATTATGATCATGTGACTTTCGTCTTTCATTTCATTTCTGTGGTGTATTATGTTTATTGAATTGCAAATATTGTACAATCCTTGCTTCCCTGGGATGAATCCCACTTGATCATAGTGTATGGTCTTTTTAATATATTGCTGGATGCAGTTTGCCAGTATTTTATTGAGGATTTTAGTGTCTATGTTCATCAGCGATATTGGCCTGAAATTTTATTTCTTTGTTGTGTCTTTATCTGGTTTTGGGATTAGGATGATGCTGGCTTCATAGAAGGAGTTTGGGAGTCTTCCATCACTTTGGATTTTTTGAAATAGTCTGTGAATGATATGGGTTAGTTCTTGCTTAAATGCTCTGTACAATTCTCCTGTGATACCATCTGGTCCAGGGCTTTTGTGGGTCGGAAGTTTTTTGATCACTGCTTCAATTTTCTCTGCTGTTATTGGTCTGTTCAGGCTTTCTACTGCTTCTTCATTTAGTTTTGGAAGATTATATTTTTCTAGAAATTTGTCCATTTCACCTAGGTTTTCAAATTTCTTGGCATACAGCTCTTCATAGTAATTTCTTACAATCCTTTGTATTTCTGTGGTGTCAGTTGTAATCTCTCCTCTTTCATTTCTGATTGTGTTTATTTGGTCCCTCTCTTTTTTTTCTAAAAAAAAAGATGATGTTCATTTTAATGATATTCTCTAAAATAATTAGAAGTAAATTATTACATAATTTTCAGTTTTTTATTCTTGTTTATTCTAGTACAGTTATCCCAACTTTCTCCCTTTTCCCTCTTCCACCCAGCCCACTCTCCCTCCCACACTCAATCCCCACATCATTGTCCATGTCCATAGGTCATTCATATATGTTCTTTGACTAGTGCCTTCCCCTTATTTCTACATTTCCCCTTTCCCCCTCTCCTCTGGCCCCTGTCAGTGTGTTCCATATTTCCATGTCTCTGATTCTATTTTGCTCATAAGTTTATTTTGTTTATTAGATTTTTCTTATAGGTGAAATTATATAGTGTTTTTCTTTCACTGACTGACTTATTTCACTTAGCATAATATTCTCCACTCCCATTCATGCTGTTCCAAAAGGCAGGAGTTTTTTCTTTCTTCCCTATGGTATTTTTAGAATTTTACTTAAGCCATCAGAGGAGAGGAGTGAGGTAGGACTGTGTGAAACAAGGTGAAAAGATTAGGCAAAGAACATATATGTATAACCCATAAACATATAAAACAACTTGTTTATTGACAGAGGGGTAAGGGGGTGGGGCTGAGTACAGGGGGACAAAGGGGCAGGCAAATGAAGACATCTCTAATAGTGTTAACAATGAAAATAAAGTTGAACAAAAAAGAAATGGTGTAATACAGATTCTGCACTAGGTGTTCATTTTTTTTTGAAATCTATATGGGTGATTTCTGTGCTCTACAGTTGGCATATTCAATTGGAAAATTACTTACTGTTTAGGGGGTATTGATTTGTGTGGATGGATAGTATAAATGATCCACTTTCTCCTTTTCATTAATAAAACATCAATACATGTTTTTAATAATTCTAATGTTTGAACAGTATAGAATTTTTTAATAGTCTTAGTAAAGTGATATGTGATTTAAAATTAAATAACTTAAAAGTATTAAGGAGTTAAGGAATGTTTAACAATATCCTCAACTTTTGCTTCTACACTAATTTTTTTACATAGGGGTGCATTTTAATGTTTCTGATAGATTATTATTATGATTTCAGAGACATTCTGAGAACTTTTGGTCACTCATCTAATTTTTTCAATGATTGTCAATTTGTATTTGGGTTCAACAATATCCCATACCTGAAGTAATAGAACTTATTTTCTAAAGAATTGGAATATAACCTTGGTGTAGAGTCAATACAGCCCAGATCCTAGACATGCTACAAGCATTCTGGAGCACAGAAATTCATGAGTAAGTACTTGTAAATGCGCTCATTCTCCCACTCTTCCCAGGCCACAACTTAGTGGGAGAACTATAACTACTTTTTTCTTACTTAAAGGAAGGACACTAAAATGGTGTTGGTATTTCAGCAAATAATGGATGCAATTTTTAAAAGATTTATTTATTTATTTTTACAGAAAGGGGAAGGGAAGGAGAGAGGGAGAGGGACATCAATGTGTGATTGCTTCTTGCATGCTCCCTACTGGGGACCTGGCCCACAATCCAAGCATGTGCCCTGACTGGGAATGGAACTGGCAACCCTTTGATTCACAGGCCAGCACTCAATCCATCAAACCACAACAGACAGGTCAGAACACATTTTTTTAATTTTTTAAAAAATATGTTATTATTTTTAGAACATATTTTTAAATATTAGAAATGAGAAAATGAGGTTCAGTGAAAAGCAATATTTTGCTTGTCATCACAGTTTTTAACTTAAAATATACTATTTACCAAATCATAATATTAGTTTAGTACCAAGAGAGCTTTCCTCACCTCAATAAATCTCAGAATCACTCATCTTTCCACACATATAACTAAAAGTGTAAAAAGCACTCCTTTTTTTTGTCATATGCTTTTTAAAAATATTACATATATTACATTTTCTGTGCTCACTGCATTTTATGCAAAAATTGTGAACATGTGTACTCTTTTGCTTCAATGAGGGAGCTTTCTTGTTTTCTGTACCTTCTGATTGGTTATTTCTAAATAAAGGTATCTAAAACTGAGAAGTTATGTAAGAACTGGTAAGTTCCATAAGGGTCCTTGGTTAAAGAAAAGTATGCATCTCATAGAAAATAAGGAAATGTATCCTTCATGGAATTGTCAGTCCTTGTGGCTAACTGGGTTTATAGAAAATAAGGAAATGTATCCTTCATGGAATTGTCAGTCCTTGTGGCTAACTGGGTTTATATTTTAAACAGTGTAGCAGCTGTTGCTGAACAGGGGCCTCTCATGCAAACTGCCCTTTATAGAGAAACCTACAGTGATTTTTTTTTTTTTTTGCCTGCATTGTTTCTGCTGTTAGAACCAACTCTTATAAAAGAGTTCTTAAAACTGTACTTAAATGAATACGGCTAAGAATTCCCCTAATAGTGTAACTATGTACTAATTAACATTTCCACTGACCAATCAGACCAGCTCTATTCTGACAGATCAGGACAGTGCTTCTAGTTTCAAAAAGTGTGAGGATTTGCAATTCTTATTTGCATGATAATGCAAACAAACAGAGACAAGGGGTGGCAACAACTCTCTGTAAATCAAAGGGCAAGCACATTCTGTTTCCACTGAGGTATGCATTTCCCTGCATTTCCCTGGCTATAGCTGTCACACTGAAGCTGTCTTACTGGGCTGGAATAAAGCCATCTCAGTGGAGCTGTCTTGCTAGTTCAGAGAGGTACAACACTAGGATTGAGCTGCAGTATTAGAACCTCCTTATCCCAGGGCTGCCTCAAAGGTATGCTGCTCCACAGTCATGCTCTGTTGTTGTTGTTATTATTATTATTATTATTATTATTATTATTATTATTATTACTATTCCTATTATTATTATTATTAAAGATTTTTTAAATTTATATTTAGACAGAGGGGAAGGGAGGGAGAAAGAGAGGGAGAGAAACATCAATGTGTGGTTGCATCTTATGAGCCCCTTACTGGGGACCTGGCCCACAACCCAGGCATGTGCCCTGACTGGGAATCAAACCAGGAACCATTTGGTTTGCAGGCCTGTGCTCAACCCACTGAGCTACACCAGCCAGGGCTATTTTTATTATTATTTTTACCCATACCTGAGGACATTTTTTATTGCTTCTAGAGAGAGGAAGGGAGGGAGGAAGGGAGAGGAAGAAACCTTAATGTGAGAGAGATAACATCATTTGGCTGTCTCCTGAACACACCCAGAGTAGGGATCATATGTGCCTAGATTGGGAGATGGACTGACAACCTTTTGGTGTACAGGATGATGCTCCAACCAGCTGAACCACCTGGCCAGGGCCACAGCCATGCTATATTATAATTGAGTTCTATCACTCACTACTGAACTATCTCATAGCCATGCTGTTCCACAGCTGGACTGTGTCATATTTGAGCTGTTTGCACTGAATAAATTGCCTCCCTTTATTTCAACTTAAATTGGGGATCCTTGTTGGTGATGAATAGATGCCAAAAACCATTGGTTGACAGGATGTATGGACTCATTTTGAAATATAGGATGATTGTCATTATAAAAAAACATAAAGCACTTATAGACAAAACTATTTTTGTTTATCAGCTTATAACCAAAGTCTCAGTTTCTTTTCAGAAACTGAGAAGTCTCCAAGACCGAGTCCCAGTCTCAGTCTCAAAGTCAACTTAAGTCTCAGTTTCTTCATGCCTTTTTGTGATATTTGCAACATAGTCATTCATCTTGTATTAACAGGACAAACTTAATTATTGCTTGGTGCATTTATACCACCACTTTTGATTTTACTCAATACAGCTTTGAACCTGAAATGGTTAGAATTTTAGTTATAAATAATCTAATAAATAATATTTTCCTGTAATGTGTTTCAGGCTGCTTCTTAATTTTATTTCCAAGTGTGCATCTAATTTTAAATTTATTTCTGCATCAGTCTTGAAGGGCAATGTTTATAAGATTTGCATATGTACCAGCTCCTGACCTTAGCAAGGAGATATCAGAGAAGCAATGCAATGGAGTGCTTGCAGCAGGATCATTTGTCAAACCATTATTTAATTTTGGATGTAGTTTTAGTTTGCTCATCAAAGACTGCTATTTCAGCTCCACTGTAAGCTTTCTCTCAATTTAATTTTTTTTTTGCTATTTTTTAAAGAAATCCTTTATCCAAGCACCTCAGTAATGTGCCAAAGTGTGACAATAACTTCACACCTGAGTTAATTCACATCTGCAAGGAGAGAAAACAATTAGCAAATGAATCCAGCCAAATATTGTCTTAAGCAATAACCCTTGCTTGTCAACAATGCTGATGACTGTCAGGAAAACCCAGATTTGATTAAGAAACGTAGACATGATATGAATGCAAATGTAATATATCACATATTTATTGATTTGAATATTGACATGATGTTTATAGAGACCCTTTATGCAGGGCATGGATTAAAACATATCTCACGCTAAAAAGCTCCTTAACAGATATAGGGACTTTTGGTCAAAATGGCAGAATAGGTAAACTCTGTGCTCACCTTCTTTCATGATTACAACTAAGCATCAAAATTACAACTAAGCTTTAGAACAAGCATCATTGAGAACACCTGAAGGTTAGCTGGACAGAATTACCATAACTAAAATATTAAAAGCCACATATGACTGGTAGAAGGGGCAGAGATGTGGGACTGTCGGGTCCTACCTTTATGTCGTGGCAAGTATGAAATGGGAGGGATACTTGGCTACAAGGTCTATTCTGAAGAGCAAAAGGTTCCAGCCCCACACTGAGTTCCCCATCCAGGGGTGTTAGTGATGAGACAAGGAGAGCTGTAACATCTGGCAGTGAAAATCAGCAGGGATTGTGTCCAAGAAAGGCAAAAGCTGATTCTCTTAGAAGGCCCACACACAGAATCAGAACTCACAAACTCACTCTCTCTAAGTCTCAGCACAGGGGCAGGAGCTAAAAATAATATTAAGGACAGTGGGGAGAAACTAAATTGACTAAGTTCAGGGTGAGGGTTGAAGGGACAAGGGCCTGACAACTCTCTCTAGGGATAGAAGCTCTGGCAAGTATCATTGTTTCTATGATGAGCTCTCCTCCTACCTTGCTGATCTGGAAAAATGTGCACCAAATTACTGCTTTAATCTGTCTAATACTGTTCAGCATGCCCGGCTGATTCCCTGAGATCCTGTTCCACCTGACTTGATTGCCTGTACTTCCAGTGGCTCCTTCATATAATTGGTTGGACTTGGCTCAAGTTGCAGACTCAACAAAGGACCACAAAACACACATAAGTGGTGGCCACCTTGGGGTTAAGCTAAAGACTTTCTCAAAGGTCTGCAAACCCCACATAAGTAGTAGCCTTGGCATGCATTGTAGCTCTTGCCAAGTGGAAACAAGTCCAGCACAAACAATCACTGGTCTCAACTGGCATTGGAACTTCTTTTAGGTAACCCCAAATTTGGCATAACCAGTCACTGTTGGCCTGTAACCATAGCTCCATCTATGTGGACTCAAGCCCAGAAGAAGAAGCAACTAATGCAGATCACTTTGTAGCTCTTGCTAAGTGACCACAAACCAGACAAACACTGGCTAATTTTAGCCTTTACCAGAGGGCCTCTCAAGAAAGTCCAAATGCAACACATTTGATGGTCATCTTTATACCACACCAGAGCCCCACCCAAAATGCTTCACAAACAACAAATCAAAACAGCCTCACTGACAGCATGGTCTTGTTAAAAAGACTCCTGCTTTGGGGGTTAGCCCTGCCCTACAGCTTATCCACAGAAGTCACAACACTCACAGCTTGTCATCATGAGAGTCAACACCACCCACTAATGTGCCATCAAGAATCAAGTCCTAACTATAATAGGGGCACACATAAACCATGCAGGGACACCCACCATGAAGCATGTGGCTGCTTCAGGTGATCAAGGTGACTGCACCAGATGGTGTCCAAGACAATGTCTATACAAGGCCACTATGTTGAGACCAGGGAATATAATAGATCTACTTAATACACAGAAATAAACATAGGAAGTTAGCAAAAATGAGGAGATAAAGAAACATGTCCCAAATGAAAGAACAGGAGAAAACAACAGAAGAGGATATAAATGAAATGGAAACAATCTACTAGATACAGAGCTCAAAACACTGCTCACTGAACTTAAAGGGAAGAATAAATAAACTCAGTGAAAACTTCAACAAAGGGATAGAAAACAGAGAAGAGAGAAAGGATAAAAGAACCAGTGAGAAATAAATAAATGAGTAATTGAAATAAAGAATACACTAGAAGGAATCAACAGCAGATTAGATGAGACAAAATAATTAAATATGTGATCTGGATATAAAGATAGAAGAATACCTAAACAGAACAACAAAAATAAACAAAACAAACAAACAAACAAACAAACTTAAGGGACCCTGGAATAACATCAAGTATAACAACATTCACATTATCACAGTAACAGAGGAGGGAAGGAAAAGTGACTAAAATCCTATATGATCATTCCCTTCCTTCTACTTGCTCTAAGCTGTCTTTGTTCTTGTTCTTCCAGTTATTGTAAATGTAGAGTTAAATTATTTATTTGAACTGTTGCTACCTTTTTTAGGTAGGCCTGTATTGCTATGAACTTCATTCTCATGAATGCCTTTGCTGTGTCCCATAGTTTTGGATTATTGTGAGTTCATTTTCATTTGTTTTCAGAAATTTTTGATTTCTTCTTTGATCTCATTCTTGGCTCATTCATTGTTTAATAGAATGCTATTCAATCTCCATGAATTTGAGTGTTTTGAGGTTTTTCCTTGGGGTTGGTTTCTAGTTTCAGTTCCTTGTGGTTGGAGAAAATGTTTGATATGATTTCAAATTTCTTGAATTTGTTGAGGCTTGTTTCCTGTCTTATCATGTGGTTTATCTTTGAAAATGTTGCATGTGCATTTGAAAAAATGTGCATTTTGCTTCTTTGGGGTGAAAGGCTCCATTAATATCAGTTAAGTTCATTTGATCTAAGACATTGTTCAATGCCACAATATCTTTGTTGATATTTTGTTTGGAAGATCTGTTTATTTTTGACAGTGTGGTGTTGAAATCCCCTATTCTAATTGTGTTGCTGTCAATATCTTTCTTGAAGTCCTCCAAGATTTTCTTTATGTATTTGGGTGCTCCTATGCTGGGTGCACATATATTTACAATGTTTATGTCTTCTTGATGGATTTGTCTCTTGAGTATTATGAAGTGACCTTCTGAGTCTCTTTTTATGGCCATTTTTTTGAAGTCCTTTTTGTCTGATATGAGTATTGCTACCCAACTTTTTTTTTTCCCTGTCTGTTTACTTGGCAGTTTTGTTTCCAGTCCTTCACTTTCAGTCCGTGTAGGTCTTTTGTCCTGAGGTGGGTCTCTTGTAGGCAGCATATGTGTGGGTCATGCTTTCTTATCCATTCAGTTATTCTATGTCTTATTATTGGAGCATTTAATCTCTTTATGTTTAAGGTTATCTTTGATAGGTACTTATTCATTGCCACTTTTTCATACCTGTGTTCCTCTCTTTCTCACTTTTCCTTACTTTTCTTAAAGCAGTCCCTTTAGCATGTCTTGCAGAGCTGGTTTTGTGGAGGTGTATTCTTTTAGACTTCTTTTGTCTGGGAAGCTCCTTATTTGGCTTTCCATCTTAGTTGGGAGACTTGCTGGGTAAAGTAGCCTCAGTTGCAGGCCTTTGCTTTCTATTATTTGAAATATTTCTTGCCATTCTCTTCTGCCTTGGAGGGTTTTTATTCAGCAGCCAGCTGGTAGCCTTATCAGGACTCCCTTGTATGTTATTTCCTGTTTTTCCCTTGGTGCCTGTAAGATTCTCTCTTTCTTTTGCAATTTTGCCATTTTAATTATGTTGTTTCTTGAAGTTGCCTCTTTGGGTTCCTCTTGATTGGGACTCTCTGTGTTTACTGGATTTGTATGACTTTTTCTCTCATCAAATTAGGAAAGTTTCCCATTATTACTTTTTCAAATAGGTATTCTATTTCTTGCTCTTCTTCTCCTGCTGGTATGCCTATTATATGAATATTATTATGTTTCATGTTGTCCTGCATTTCCCTTAAGCCCTTTTTATTCTTTCTGAGCCTCTTTTCCTTTTCTTGCTACTTCTGGGTGTTTTTTTTCTACTTTATCCTCCAGTTTGCTGATTGATCCTCTGCTTCATCTAGCCTGCTTTTGAATTTTTCTACTGTGTTCTTCAGTTCAGAAATTGTGTTCTTCATTTTCTCTTGGCCCTTGTTGATTGTTTCTATTTCCTTTTTTATGTTGATATAGTTTACTGTGAGTTCACTGTAGTTTCCATGTAGTTTTTGGTAATTCTCTGTGAGCTCATTGAGCTTCCTGATAACCATTGCTTTGAACTCAATATCTGATAGTTGACTTGCCTCTATTTCATTTAGAATTCTTTCTGATGCCTCCTCCTTTCCTTTCATTTGGGCATTGTTTCTTTGTCTTCCCATTGTTTGTGAGACTCTTTTTGTTAGTCTCTGCTTCTTAAATTAATCTGTTCTGACTCCCTGGGTTTATGGTTTGAGCTTCTGTGGTAAAATACCTGTGAGATTCAGTGGTGCAATCTCCTTGATCTCCCAAAGTTGCTGCTACTGGGATGCCCAGTATGTTGACTCTCTGGATATCTTTGGGTTCTGATTGCTGTTTGGTCATTCTTTGGTGGTACTTCCCAGCAGTTTATCTTAGGGTTACTCCACCCACCACATCTTGTATGCTGTTGTACAGTTGGTGCCAGAAGGAAACCACAATCTAAGGGAACAAACCCACATCTGCAAAAGAATCTCCCCCGCCCCGCAATCTCAGTATCAATGGCAAATGAACAAGTAATAAGGATGTAAAGAGATTAAGACTATTATAAGAAAAGAGAGAAATAGACTATAGTATAAATTATAGTGACTTATTATGCACAAACTTGCTGGATAAGAAATGAATGCTAAAAAGCTATGCAGAAAATAAAATATTTCTAATCATGCAGAAGACTACAGTGGATTTCTTCTCAATAACCTTTAGTTTTTATGACTTTTTATTTCTTTCTGGATCTGCCTCTTCTTATGTCAGATGTTGATCCCGTCTGACCTTAGGCAGCCTTCTCTGAGACTGCCAGAGATCTGTTTTCTATAGTTGTCTCCTTCAGTATTTAATTAGTCACTTTTCACTTAACAGTCAGACTTAAGCCACATAGGGAGTGGCATAATTCCTCCTGGGAGTGGGACTATTATTTCCTCTCATGCTTCTGCTCCTTTGAGGGGAGCGGTCTGCCTGAGCAGGATGGCTTCTGCAGTGTGGGAGAGGACTTGGCACCATGATCCTGGTGGCCACTCTCTCAATTTTCTCCCCAAGTTTCTGTCCCCAGTCTCTCTTCAAGCATCTATAGTCCACACTGGCCCCCTTTGCCAGGGATCTATGTCTGTGGCTGTCTCCTTTAGTTACTAATCTAGTCACTCAGCACTCCTGCGTCAAATTTAAGCAACACAGAGCCAGGCAGAGTCTCTCCTGGGGGCTGGGCTATGGTTTCCCCTCAGGCTGCTGCCACTGGAGAAGTGTGGTCTGCCTGAGTACAATGGCTGCCACCATTTGTAGGATCACTCAGAACCAGGTTCCCTGTGGCTACTCTCTTCCCACTCTCCCCAAAGCTTCCATCCACAGTTTCTCCTCAGGCGTCTCCAACCCATTCTGCTTCTGCCTTTGCTGAAACCCCTGGTGAGTAACAGCAAATGAAAATTTGTATGCTGGCCCTTTAAATGGCTCTTTGTTTCTTTGGCAGAGAGCAACCCTTCTGCTTTTCACTGTCAGTGGTTATCTGTATACTTCTTGGGCTCTGCTGTTCTAGGCCGGGAATCCCATCTTAGGGTTCAGATACCCATCTTCTCAGGGGCATCTAACCTGCTGATTAATTATCTCTTTGGTGCTGCTGCCTATGGGTGCCCAGCCAGCCCTCTTGAGTCTCCACTGCACTCTTTACCAGACAGGTTGTGCCAAAACTGGTTCTCTCTGTGCAAGGTTATAAGGCTTCTCTCTCACTATTGTTCATTTGTTTGTTCTGGGTAATTTCTCCACAATTTAGCTGTAATTCCAGATTGGTCCTGGGAGGAGGTTATCGTGACTTCCACTCACTTCTCCAACATCTTGCCTCCATCAGAATAACCAATGTTTTAAACTTGAAGTCTGATAGTTTATTTACCTCTATTTCATTTAGCACTCTTTCTGGGGATTCTTCCTTTCCTTTTGATTTTTTTTTCCTTTGTGTCCCCATTTTAGGGGTAACTCTTCTTGTTTGCTTCTGCAAGTGATCTCCTTTGATTCCTTGTATTTGTGGTTTGAACTTCTATGGTAGGAGACCTGTGGGGTTCAGTAGTACTGTCACCTCAATGTCCTGAATATGTTTTCCAATAAGTTGTCAACTTCTTGCTCTACTTTTTCTCCTTCCATCATCCCTATGATTTGGATGTTGGAGCTTTTAAAGGTATCCTGGTATTTCCTAAGCCTCTCCTCATTTTCTGAATTCTTGTTTCTTCATTCCATTCTGATGAAATGTTTATTTCTTCCTTCTACTCCAAAACATTGATCTGAGTCCCAGTTCCCTTTCTGTAACTGTTGGTTTCCTGTATATTATCCTTTATTTAACTTTTCATAGCCTTCATTTGTTTCTCTCTTTTTTTGACCATACTCATCCATTTCTGTGAGTGTCCTGATTACCAGTTTTTGAACTCTGCATCTGATATGTTAGCTATCTCTCATTCCCTAGTTGTATTTTTTTCTGGAGTTTTGATATTTTCTTTCATTTGGGGCATATATTTTTGTTTCAGCATACATGGCAAATGGCAGAGCCTTAGATATTCGTCAGGGTAGGAAAACCAAAGTCACTGTGTTGGGGTGCCGTGTGTGACAGAGGGGTCTGAGAAGAAAGATTGCCACTTGCTTAGCTCTTTGCTGGCTTTCAGTCACTTCTTCCAAAACCCACAAGCAACTTAGGCACTTTTGGTGTTGTTTCCTGCATGGGTGATTTTTGTACATTCTAGGACCCTGTGGGTCTCTCCAACAAACTCTCCTGTGAGACTGGGAGCTTCTCATGCTACCTCAACCCCCACAGGTTTGTTCAGTTGAGATTTTGAGGTTTTATTTACCCATAATGGCACCCTGGGTTGTGTGGTCTGTCTCACTTTTCAGTTTTTCCTGCAGGTATTTCTACACAAAAATGTGGGACCGCCTGCTCTGCCAACTACCACCTCCTCCATCCACCAGCCACTACTCTGCCTTGAGCTCTTCCTACTCCCACTGTCTGTCTCTACCCCTTTGACTGGTCTGGATGAGTGTTTCTTGTTTAACTCCTTGGTTGTTGGACTTACATAGAGTTCAATTTTGGGGCAGTTCTGGTTATTTTTTGTTTTTAAATTTGTTGTTCTTTTTTAGGTTGTGTGTGGAGGCAAAATGTATCTACTTGTACCTCTATGTTGGTCAGAAGTCCCAAACATATTTTTTCAAATAAAACAAAGTGACTGAGAGAAAGAAAAATGAAAAAAGTAAATAAGTAGTAAATAAATAATAAAATAATAGGAACCAAATTGGCAGAAAAGATCCACCATAGCTCTATCAACCACAAATGAGCTAAAATTAATATAGGTGGGATGGGAATAGAGAGAAAAAAGAAATAAAGAACAGCTTCAGAGAGGTCTAGAAGAAACAAAAGTGATTTTGAGGTCACAGAGGGAGAAGGAATACCCACAATGAGGGCAGAAACCAGACTAAGTCAGGGAAAAAATAAAAATTCAAATGAAAAGAAAAGAAAAATTGTCAGGATTGGAGAGGACAAAATACCAGCTTAGAAATGGAAAAATTAAAATTTGATACCAAAAAAAGAAAGGACATGACAGACAAAAAAAAAAGAAAGAAAGAAATTAACCAGACTAAGACAGGGAAAAATTAAAATTTTAGGTGAAAAATACAATGGGTGGAATGAAAGCACAATGGAGTAGCAGAGGGGAATTGTGAAATTTGAGATTTGAAATACAAATATGTTGAAGGTCTAGAGATAATAATGAAAAATGCAACAACTAACCTATCCACAACCAATGAGCAAAGATTGTAAAGGTGGATAGAGAACATGGGTATTTTAAGAAGGAAAAATTGTGAGAGATGACTATTGACAATAAAATTGGTTTTGAGAGGCTGGATGGGGAGGAAACAGTAGGAGTGCAGAATTGAAGCAAGTTGTAGCAAGAGAGTAAACAAAATTTAAAACAAAAAGAGTAAGAGGAAAGAAGGCAAAATGGGGAAAGAGAAGGGAGGAGCAAAACATGAGAATTTAAATAAACTATAACATAAATTTAGTGACAATATGCATAAATTTGAAAGACAAGAAATGAATTTTGAAAAACTGTGCAGGAAAGAAAATGTTAAAAATCATAAAGAAAACCACAGTAGTTTTTTCCTTGGTAGCAGCTGTTATTTAGCACTGTTTTTTTCTTTGTTTCTCCAACTCTGGTGATGCCGGGTGTTGTTCTAGTTTGGCCATAGGCATCCTGTTCCAGACAACTAGGGATCTGCTGTCTGTGGCTAACTCCTTCATTTATTAATCTAGTCACTCTGTAATCAGCAGTCAGGCTTAAGCACCACGAGGCAGAGCATAATAACTCCTGGTGACTGGGCTCTTGCTTTTCAAGGCTGCTGCCACATGGAGGGGAGTTGTTTGCCTGAGCGAGATGGCTACTGCTGTATGGGGGATGACACAGCACTGGGATTCTATAGGCTGCTCTCTCAATTCTCTCCCCAAAGCCACCATCCTCCATCTCTCCTCAAGCATCTCTAGTTCATTCTGCCCTCACTTTGCTGTAACCCAAGGTAGGTGACTGCATATGAAAATTTATTATTAGCTCTTTAAATGGCTCTTTGCATTTCAAGCTGCCCATCTCTAGCAGAAAGCAACCTGCTGCTTCTCACAGCTGGATGTTATCTGTGTACTTTTTGGTCTCTGGTGCTGTGAGTTGGGGTGAGCTGCTTGGACTTTAGACTGCACTTCTCAGAGGGACCCAAATAGCTGCTTAAATATCCCTCTGGTACTTGATCTGCTGCCTGTAGGCTCCCAGCCAGCCCTTCTCACATCTCTACCACATTCCCTACTAGTCATGTTGTGTAGAAGCTGTTTCTTCTGCCTGTCTGTAGTTATAAGACTTCTCTCCCACTGTTGTTCAGTTGTTATTCAGTTGTTTACATCTGCTGTAGGAGCTTAGGAGGAGAGCCTGGTTGGCAATTGTAACTTCACAGCTCCTTCCCCTTTCCAGAGCAGGGAAGTCAGTTCCACCTAGGAAAGACGTAGGTGCTTGAAGTCACTGGATGGTTAAATACACAGGGGAAGACACACAGCAGGAGATGTTTCCCAGGTTGGACTGTGATTGTTGGCTCAATAGTACCAGAGAAATTGGGGAAAAGGGACACACCTGGAGGTGGGAGAATTAGTTGGGCTATGACTGACCATGACACGGACAGTCTTGGAACTGGTCATAGAGTTGGGCTGTGTGAAAAGTCAGGCACTTGTTAAGAACATCAGCCCACAACCAAGGGAAACATTACAAAAATGGCACACAGATACTGTGCAAGAACTTCTTTACAATACCTGAGCCAGTGAAGAGGAAAGAGGAGAGGCGCCACATGGAGTGACCAGAGGAAGTCAGCAAAGGCTCAGAGATTTAGCAGCACCCAGAGAGACTTAATTTATTAGGGGAACTAAACTTCCCTGAAGGGATATTAAGAGTGAGTAGCACCCAGGCCAGAAAAGAGGGAGGACGTGTGATAGTTGCTCCTAATCAGTGACCTCAAAGGTAGCACAATGTGGTGGATTAAAGGCACCAGCCTGGCACAAATGGACAGTGGGGGCCCTACAGCACTTTTAAGGCTTTATGCCTGTCAATATTGCAGCCCAAACCTAGCCCCTATCCTTGCAAAACCACAGGAAAGGAAAAAAATGAAAGCTATCCCTCTGCTTAAAGCATCCAGGAATATCAGCAGTACTTGCTTGGCAGCAGGTTTAAAGTCAACAGGAAGGCTCCTTATTTTTTCCCCAACTGAGATAACGAGACCTGGAGCTTTGAAAGGACCAAAGAACCAAAGAGAGATTCAGAGAGATCAGAAGACTGACACCAACTGGGAAATTGAGACAAATTTCACTTTGCTATACTACAGAACTTGCATTTTGTTTATTTGTATTATTATTTTTTGATATTTTTTCTTTTAGTTTTCTTCATTTTTGTTTGTTTAATTTCATTGTTTTGCTGGTTTTCTTTGTTTCTTTTCTCCCTTTCACATTGCATATGAATTTTTCTTCTCCACTTCACTCATATTCCAATAACACTCTCCTCTTGGTCTCTAATTTTCTATTTTTTTATTCAGAACTTATATTTCTTGTCATATTATCGTTGTTACTGTATTATTGTAAATAATTGTTATTCCATATTATGGCAAATCCTATACAGCACCCCTCCCTGGTCTTTGCCCATTTCACTATTTTCCTCAGCTTTAATTCTGTTGTGGTAAACTTTATTCTCTCACACACTGTGCCTAGCTTCTATCCCTTCTATCCCTATATATCAGCACCTAACCTTGCAGAAGCTCCCTGTTTTCTGGATTCAGCTCACATTCTATCTCCCCTCTAAAAAGAGTCTTATCTCTTTTACAACTTTTATAAAAAGTGACTAGTTGGGTGAAATACCGTGGTTATCACTGCAATTATCCAAAAGATCTCCTATCTCTTCTCTACTTATTGGTAATTTAAATCCCATATAATATTCTCCTGCCATGTATATCTTATTTCATTTCACCTTTGCCCTGCCACTGATCACATACAAGATAAGGCAGAGTTGTGAATACCACTAAACCCTCTGGAGCAGAGAACCCACCACAAAGGAATCACCAATAGGTAAAAATCAAGTACAAGAGAGCCAATAAAAACTAAAGAAACAGCAACCCTAGAGCATCCAGATGATAACGTAAAGGAGATTTCACTGAGTCTGACCAAAATTCAACAACAGAAACTTACTCTATGAAGACAGCTAGCAAAGCAAAGCATTGGGAATCACAGGAAAAAAAAAAAAAGAGGCACCTAAAATGGGGAGACAAAGAAAGAACCTACAATAAAAAAGGATGGAAGACTCTCCACTAAAAGAGCTAAATGAGACAGAGACAAACAATCTATGAGATATAGAATTCAAAATAATGATGACAAGGATGTTCAAGGAACTAATAGAAAACTACAAAGAACCAAGGGAGAATGACAATAGTGTGAAAAAGGAAATAGAAACTATAAAGAAAATGAAGAATACAATTTCTGAAATAAAAAAACACAGTAGATGGAATTAAAAGCAGGCTACATGAAGCAGAAGAATGAATTAGTGAGCTGAAAGACAAAGTATGAATGAACACCCAGGAAGAGTACCTGCATGCACGCGTGCACACACACACACACACATACTCACAAAATAAGAAGATACCTTAAGGGAACTTTAAAACAGCATGAAACACACCAACATTTAAAACATAAGAATGCCAGAAGGAGAAGAAAAAGAACATGAGATAGAAACCCTCTTTGAAAAAACTGATAGAAAACTTCCTGAACCTGGAGAGGAGAAAACTACTCAACCTCAAGAAGCACAGAGGGTCTCAATCAAGAGGAACCCAAAGAGTCCCTCTCCAAGACACATAATAATTAAAATTCCAAGTTTTAAATGCAATGAGTGAATCTTAAAAGCAGCAAAGGAAAAACAAGAAGTAACATACAAGGGAGCTTCAATAAGGCTAGCAGCTGATTTCTCAACAGACACACTAGAGGCCAGGAGAGAATGGCAAAATGTGTTCCAAGTAATGAAAAGCAAATGACTGCAATCAAGGTTACTCTTCCCAGCAAGGCTCTCAATTAAAATGGAGGGTGAAATAAGGAGTTTCCCAGACAAAAGAAGGCTGAAAGAATACACCTCCACTAATCCAGTACTGCAAGATATGCTAAAGGGACTGCTATAAGAAGAGGAAGAAAATGACTGAGAGAAAGAACTGGGCACTAAGGGGGGAAAACAGGAACCTATCAATAATAACCTTAAGTATTAATGGATTAAATGCTCCAATCTAAAGACATAGGGTAGCAGAATGGATAAGAAACATGATTTCACACATATGCTGCCTAGAAGAGACCCACCTTAGAACAAAATACCTACCCAGATAGAAAGTGAAGGGTTAGAAAAAAATATTCCAAGTAAATGGGCAGGTAACCCAACATAGGAGCATGCAAGTATATAATGAAAATCTTACAGGACTTCAGGAAGGATAGAGACAGCAACATATTTATACAAGGGGATTTTAACATGTCTGTGTCAAAAATGGATAGATCTTCCAAACACAGTATCAGCAAGGACATTGCAGCATTTAACAATGCTCTAGATCAAATGATGAAATGGACTTAATAGAATGTGTGTGTATGTGTATACAGAGAGAATATATATGTATACATATACATATATACATATATAAACAGAAATATATATATGTATATATAAGTATATATACATTCTCTTCAAATGCACATGGAACATTTTCAAAGATAGACCACATTATAGGACACAAAACAAACCTCAAAGAATTCAAGAAAATTGAAATCATAGAAAGTATCTTCTTAGACCACAAGGGCCTAAAACCAACCACAAGGAAAAAAACTCAGAAACACTGAAACTCATGGAGATTGAATATCATGCTATTAAACAATGAATGGGTTAATAAAGAGATAAATGAAGAAATCAAAAGTATCTGGAAAGAATTTAAAATGAACACAAAGCAGTCCAAAACTTATGGGACACAGCAAATTCAGTGCTGCAAAAGAAGTTCATAATAACTCAGACCTACTTAAAAGAGATAGAAGTATTTCAAATAAACCACCTAGCCCTACACCTACAAGAACTTGAGGAACAAGAACAAAGCTCAGAACTAGTAGAAGGAAGGGAAGAACTAAGATCTGAGCAAAATTAAATGACATAAAGATGATAAGAACAACCCAGAGGATCAGTAAATTCTGGAGATGGTTCTTTGAAAAGATAAATAAAATTGACAAGCATTTAATAAGACTCATCAAGAAGAAAAGAGATGGGACACAAATAAACAAAACTGGAAATGAAATAGGAGAGATTACAACTGATACCACAGAGATACAAAGGATTGTAAGAAATTACTATGAACAACTATATGCCAAGAAATTTGAAAACATGGGTGAAATGGACAAATTTCTATATAGATATAATCTCCCAAAACTGAATAAAGAAGCAGAAAGCCTGAACAGATCAATAATTGTTGATGAAATAGAAGATGTAATAAAAAATAAAAAAAAAACTTGGCAAACAAAGGCCCTGGACCAGATGGTTTCACAGATGAATTTTACAAAACATTTAAGAAAGAGCTAACCTCTATACTTTTTAGGCTATTCCAAAAAACTCCAAGAAGAGAAAAGCCTCACAAACTGTTTTTATGGAGCCAGCATCACCCTAATTCTAAAGCTAAAGATATAACAAAGAAGGAAGATTGCAGGGCAAAATCATTGATGAACATAGACGCTAAAACTCTCAACAAAATATTATCAAACCACATCCAGCAATACATTAAAATGATCAGTTTTGCTGGTCTTCCTGGGTGCTGCAGGCTGAGGAGAGTGGGGTTTCACTTTCCTCCCTCCCTGTGGGTGTGTGATGATGGGGACCAGGTCTGGTCCACAATCTTCACATTTGTCCAGCTTCCAACCCAAGGCCTCCATTCACTGCTGGGCCCCCACTGCATTTCTGTGCCAGTCCAATGCCTTCAATCCATCAGTCTTGCCATCCTGTATGTTCACTAATTACGGACAACTCACAGATCACCTTCTCCCTTTTTGCTGTCCTAGGTGCTAGGCACCCTCAAAATCTCTCAGGGCAGCTCAGGTCCCCCAAAGAGTTAAGTGTTTCTAGGGACTGCTAACTCCCTGAGCCCTGCTTCTCTCCTCTGGTGGGGTGGGGGGGGCACCTCCTCCTTACTATTAGCAAGGCAGCCTTGTCATGAAGTAGGGGCAGAGGTGCCACCATGGGAGCTGGCTGGCTCTTAAAAAATCACATGAGAGCTGGGGGAAAATTGCCTTTAGTCCATTTCAAAATCTCCCCTCCGATATTCTAGGAAAAAACTTTGTGTTCCTTAGAGCTGCTGGGAGATGATCTATGTAGTCAGGAATATTTAGAATCTGTGGAGAAGACTGTAAAGTTCTTTGAGTTCTTTTGTGTATGGAGAATAAAAGAATCCGTCAAGTAAAAAAATAATATTCCAGCCTTAATTAATAGCAATATGAACTTTTACATGGAGAAAGGGGGAAAGAACTAATTTAATTTTTGTTTTCTCCTTGTCTCTTAGACTAAACCCCATTTAGCATCAACAAGAAGGAATCTTCCTTTACAGGCACTAAATGGAGGCTAGTGTCACTATCAATCAAGATAATCCAATTTATGTTTTGCAAAAGAAAGTATAATGCATTTGCTTGTTAGACCATTCTAACATCTGCCTTTTATTAATACAATTTTTCAGATTTAATTGAATATTCTCCTAGTTCTATAAATGATGTGCTACAGACTATAATTTTGTTCATCAAAATTATCTTGACCTGGAAAGTATAGTTACATTTATTTCTCCTCGATACTTTTAATGTTATCTCTGGTGAATTAAAAGCTATTTGACAATGATATTTTTTCTCCAAGTAATTATCTTTATTGTTCTCAATATTTAAAAACACAATAGTCAATATCTCAGACTCTTGTTTGGGCCACAGCCCCAACTCAGAGACAGCATATCCCATGTTTCTCACAAGTCTCTGCCAGCTACCTGCTGCTTCTGGGATCCTGGGTGAAAGCACCTTTTCTCAATTTGTTTCTTCTTGTCTGTTTTCTCATCTTCCATTACTGCTTTTCGAGTGCAGAGCCCTATATGAGATGTCTCTTACAATTTAGGCTAACTTTGGAGTGTGTTAAGGATTCTTTCTCATTTATCTATTCCTGCTCTTTCCAATTCTGCACTGAACAGAATGTTTTTTCTTGCCCAAGTGTCTTCTTTATTGGGTTACTTCTCTTCTTCAATCCCTCCACTTTGCTCAGAATTGCTTTTAACAGTGAAAATTACTGTTTCAATTCTTTCAGTTATTTTACCATTGAGGCCAGGTCCTGTCCTAGAAATACTTTGGTTCTGTCACCTAGACCAGATTGAGTACAGGGGAGGAGGAAGGTGACAGATTTTTTAAAAGTATATTTTATTGATTATGCTGTTACACTTTTCCAAATTTTCCCCCTTTATCCTCCTTCTGCCCTTCACCCCATAGTCCTCTAGTATCCCCTGCTTTAGTTCATGTTCATGGGTTGTACATATAAGTTCTTTGACTTCTCTATTTTCCACACCATTTTTAACCTCTCCCAATCTATTTTATGCCTGCTTATGCTTCTTATTTCCTGTTCCTTACCTGCCGTTCTTCTCCTCCTCCCTACTGAAAACCCTCTGTGAGATTCTGTTCCTGTTCTGGTTGTTTGCATAGCATATATTTTCATTTTTTTTAAGTTCAGTTGTTGATAGTTGTGAGTTTGTTGTCATTTTACTGTTCATAGTTTTTGATCTTCTTCAGATTCTTAGATCAGAAGGTAGCTGATTTGTGATTCACTACTAATGCCATTCTAAAATGTTGGAACCAAACCTGTAAGTCTTTGATTTAATGCTTCAAAACGAACTTGAATCTTGGCCAGACTCACCAATTATTTGTCTTAAATGCATAAACCTGAGTAGCATTTAGCCTTATACTCCTCCTATTCAATAGTTCCTAGAGAAGAATTCTCCTTGCAAATGAGAATTTGCTTTGGAGGGAAGAAATTAAAGGTGTATTTTTTTCTCTTCCCTTCAGCTCTCACAAAATTTCTTGTTCTATTTTCCATCTTCAACAAAGCTTTATCTGTACTGAATGTTTTAGATGTTTAGTTTTTAAATTATTGATAGTTCAAGTTATTTAAATTCTTCGTTTCATGTTTTTGTCTATTTTATGAAGAGTAGTATTTGATATATTATAGCTTTGAGATTTTGTGCTTGTCGGATAATATATGCTTTGATGCCACATAATGAAAGTAATGGTTCACTTACTACTGAAGAATTGACTACCCAGCAAGGTATAATGTGGCTCTTTCTTACATGTGTTTAGGTAACTTAGTATTTAGAATCAATCCTCAGGTTCCATAGTATCTCTAAGTAAATTTTTTTCACATTATTTTTTATATCAACACTCCCACCCACCCATGAAAAATATACCAAAATAGCTCTAATTGTCTAAACGCCTCTCTTGGAAGACACCTCTCAGGTCTATGCAAACTCAGTGCACACTCTCATTGGTTCGTGTCTGAGGTCATAGAAACTACATGCTGTGTAATACGTCAACAGGAATATCCTGGCAATTTGGAAGTTATTTTTATGTGGAAGGATACTAAGAGCTTTCAAGATGCAATGAAATCAGATATAGAACTATATTAGATCATTCTACAACATTTTTTGAATTACTTCATTGTTGTTCAATTACAGTTGTCTGCATTTTCTCCCTACCCCCCACCCCAGCCAAACCAGCTCCCTCCCTTGCTTCCATCCTCCCCCTTGGCTTTGTCTATGTGTCCCTTATAGTAGTTACTGAAAACCCACCTACACACTGTCCCCTCACTCCTCCCCCCTGCTATTGTTAGATTGTTCTTAATTACAATGTCTCTGGTTATATTTTGTTTGCATTTTTCCTTTGTTGATTATGTTCCAGTTAAAGGTGAGATCATATGTTGTTTGTCCCTCACTGCCTGGATTATTTCACTTAGCATAATGCTCTTCAGTTCTATCATGCTGTCACAAAGGATAGGAGTTCCTTCTTCTCTATGCTGCATAGAATTCCATTGTGTAAATGTACAATAGTTTTTTGATCCACTCATTTACTGATGGGCATTTAGGTTGCTTCCAGCACTTGGCTATTGTAAATCGTGCTGCTATGAACATTGGGGTGCATAGGTTCTTTGGGATTGGGGTTTCAGCACTCTTAGGGTCTAACCCCAGCAGTGAAATTTGGGGGCCAAAAGGCAGTTCAATTTCTAGTTTGCTGAGGAAATTCCATACTGTTTTCCACAGTGGCTGCTCCAGTCTGCACTCCCACCAACAGTGCACAAGGGTTCCCTTTTCTCCCCATCCTCTCCAACATTTGTTTGTTGATTTGTTTATGGTGGCCATTCTGACTGGTGTGAGGTGGTATAATGTGCATCTCTCTGATGGCTAAAGATGCTGATCATCTTTTCATATGTCTCTAGGCCCTCTGTATATCCTCCTTGGAGAATTGTCTGTTCAAGTCCTTTGCCCATTTTTTAACTGGGTTGTTTGTCTTCCTGGCGTGAAGTTGTGTGAGTTCTTTATATATTTTGGACATCAAACCCTTGTCTGAGGTATCATTGGCAAATATGTTTTCCCATATAGTTGGTTCTCCTTTCATTTTAATGCTGTTTTCTTTAGCCACGCAGAAGCTTTTAATTTTGATGAGATCCCACTTGTTTATTCTTTATTTTATGTCCCTTGCTTTAGGGGATATATCAGTGAAGATGTTGCTGTGTGAAATGTCTGAGGTTTTCCTGCCAATGTTTCCCTTTAGGACTTTTATGGTGTCACAACTTATATTTAAGTCTTTTATCTGCCTTGAATTTATTTTTTTGTGTGCTGTAAGTTAGTAATGGAATTTCTTTTCTTTTCTTTTTCTTTTTCTTTTTTTTTTTGCATGTAGCTGTCCAGCTTTCCCAACATCATTTGTTGAAGTGGCTATTTGTACTCCATTTTATGCTTCTTCCCCCTTTGTCAAATATTAATTCACCACAGAGACCTGGGTTTATTTCTGGGCTCTCTGTTCTGTTCCATTGGCCTATGTACCTGTTTATATGCCAGTACCAGGCTGTTTTGACTACAGTGGCCTTGTAATACAGCTTGAGATCAGATATTGTGATCCCTCCTGCTTTGTTCTTCTTCCTCAAAATTGCTGCAGCTATTCAGGGTCATTAATGGTTCCATATAAATTTCTGAAATGTTTGTTCTATATCTGAGAAATATGTTATTGGTACTTAATAGGGATTGCATTGAATCTATAAATCACTTTAAGTAGTATGGACATTTTGATGTTAATTCTTCCAATTCATGAACATGATACATGCTTCCATTTGTCTACATCTTCCTTAATTTCTTTCTTTATTGTTGTATAGTTTTGAGAGTACAGGTCTTTTACCTCCTTGGTTAGGTTTACTCCTAGGTACTTTATTTTTCTTGTTGTAATATCAAATGGGATTTTTTCCTGATTCCTGTTTCTGATATTTCATTTTTGCTGTGCAAAAATGCCTTTGATTTCTGAATATTGACTTTGTATCCCACTGTTTTGCCAAATTAATTTATTAGGTTTAGCAGTTTTTTGGTGGAGTCTATAGTATTTTCTATGTACACTGTAATGTCATCTGCAAATAATGAGTTTTACCTTCTACTTTACAATTTGGATACATTTTATTTCTTTTTATTGTCTGATTCTTATGACTAAGACTTCCACCACTATGTTGAATAGGAATGGTGGAAGCAGACATCCTCTTCTTGTTCCTCATCTTAGTGGGAAAGCTTTAAGCTTTTGTCCATGAGTGTGATGTTGGCTATATTCTCCAAAATTTTTATTAAAAAAACAATTAGGTCACTGACCATTCCTTAATATTATTTTTGTAAAAGATGATCTAAGTCAGAGCTTTCAGAAAAAGGAAGGTCCCTTTCTCCCCTCCCACCTTCATTGCATTTTGTCAAACAAAATGACATTAAGATGCACCAGGTTAATAGTTTGCTTTTTAGTCAAACTGAAAGTAATTCTAAAGTTATTTTACAATCTTTTGGTTTCCAGAGATTTGATATAACCCATGAATTTCTTTAGAAAGATTTAGTTACTATATGTAGAAGCTTTGAATCATACACAGAAACTGGCTTATCTTGAATTTTGCAGCTTTAAACAGTCTGACTCAATGTAGAAAAAAAAAGCTAAGTATCGGTAACAAAAGTTAGCTAAAATGCTGGTCTCATTTTGAAATATACATTATACTGTGATTCCAAAGTAAAAAATAATTAACCATTTACATATGATATGCACAATGCTCAAAATACTGAAACTATGTATAAACTATAAGTGAGACAAATATTTAAGTTTCAAGAAGTTGATTTATTTTTTAGGAAATGCAAGGCTATAGAAATATTTACATGATATCTGTTCTAAGAATGTAAATGTTGGATATGGGGTGGTAAAATCAGTATAGCCAGTGGGAAAGAAGAATTATGCATAAAAGGAAGAAGTTATACTAATTGGGTCCCAACAAGAGTCACTGAATGCTGTGTCTGGTCACAGCAGAGAACACCAGGTTCCTAAGGTGAAAGATTAAGTGCTTTACTTTAAAACTTTCTTTTTATAATATTCAATACTATAAGTATGCCTTTAAGCACAACTTTCATTGCATTCCACAAAAATTGAAAAGTTATATTTTTATTTTCATTTAATTCAAAATATTTTGTAATTTTATTTTTCTCTTTTATATATTATTTTTATTGGGGTGATTATTAATAAAACTATATGGATTTCAGGTATACAGTTCTATAATACATCACCCATAGATTGTATTATGTGTTCACCACCCCAGGTGAAATCTTCAATCACCATATATCACCCCTTATAACATCTACCAACCTCTACCCTGCTTTCCCTCTGGAAATCACCACATTCTTGTCTGTGTGTATGAGTTTGTGTGTTTGTTTGTGTAAACTCTTCATCTTTTTCACCCAGGCCTATAACCCCCATTCCATCTATCTGAATCTCTTCAAATTTTGTTAGTTTATTCTTTTTATTG